>MDKI01103516.1:0-23796 GCA_005239505.1 Nicotiana paniculata | reverse complement strand
ATTAGAATGCAATACGAATGGTGAATTGATCACAACCCTGGAATATTTGTCTCTACTAAATACACAACAATATTCTTGTCACTTGATAATTAGTTATTTCATTGAATCGTAGTATAAATTAGTTATATTCCTGATTTTATTATGGCTTGATTAAATAACAATTATAGTGAATTAGAGAGTAATTTACACAAGTCTCTATGGGTTCGACATTCAATTTAACATTATATTACTTGATACGACCACATATACTTGCGTGTGCGTTTGGGACCAACAGTACCCATTTAAGCGACCCGTCCCACTCTTTCTTTTTATCTCAGCTGTTGATCTCAGAGATCAACGACCCACAAACCATAACTCATCTTTAATTAACCAACCCCAAACCCTAACACCCATTTCTCTCCAAACCGCCGCTCCCAAACACTCTCAACTCTCCCCTTCTCTCTTCTGAGAAACCCTAGTAGTTGCCTCGCTTATCCTCTCCAACTCCGACCCTAATATGGAATCTTCTCGTGATTTTCCTTCCATATATGTTTGATCTCTTCGTTACTTACATGGTTACGGTATCAACTAGTACTTACCTATTTTTGGAAAGTACTAGGTCATGAATCAAGTACAATCATCTCCAGATCGCCAAGATTTGGACAATATTTCGTCTATATGCATCCATAGCAAGGTTATATGGGTCCGATTCAGTGAGATTCTCTGACTATTTTGTTCTCCATCTGGAACTAGGGTTTACCCGATTTTCTCCTAAACCGATTCTGAATTGATTTGCATTTTTCTCTTTCCTTATTTGTGTTTGATTAACTATATTTCCTTGTTTTTTCGTTCAATTGTTACTAATATATAAACCCCCTTCCACGTTCCTCTTCAAAGTCTTAACAACGATTACTTAACTACTGTTACCACTACTATTCTCTCACTTTCAATCATTCTATACTATTCTAAGACTTTTGATTTTGGTCGGCTGGAAGCCAAGGCCACTGAAATTCGTTCATTAGAATCCTCCAGGGAAAGCACCGCTCGGAGCCTACTTCGAGGCTCGCGTGAACTCTGAAGCACTGGAGATTTGGGGTTTCATTGTTCTCCTGCAATCACCGTTATTTTTGAGATTTGAGTTTTTTATTCTTTGATCGATTTGTTTGCAACCGGTTAGTACTTCATACCCTCGCAATCCTACTTGTTTCAGTTTGTGTTTATGTTACACGCACTAGTGCTACTTGGATTTTCTTGAGTTAATTTTGATATTATGCCACTTCTTATACAAATCTGTTCTTCTTAATACCATTCCGCAGTGTCAATAGCTTCAACTCTGTTCAAATCCTTTTTTTTTGTGCATAATTTGCTAAGTTGATTCATGGTGTTTGCTTGGTCCGTAATTAAACATGTTTGATGTTTGTTGCACTTTTTTTTGATTTTCTGTACTAAAACCCTTAGGAAACTATGTCCTTGCTCAGAATTTCTCTCTTCCTATTGAATCCTTTATGCATAACTTTGTGTTTCTCTGCAAATCATGTGACAATACTGTCTAAATGCTTAGTCTAATATGTTCTCTTGCCACTACTAGCTTTAACGCATGCCCTTTATATGTGTCCAACTGATGTCTAATCATTATGTTTATGTATAGTGGGTTACTTATACATGTTTCTTGTTATGATTCTATGTCTTAGATTCTTGCGAGGAACTAATTTATGCTCAGAATTGTCCAAATGGGCTACTTTTCTGTCGAGTCCTTCATGTACAATCTGCTATTTTCTTAAAGTCAATTCATGAGGAACCTATATGCTAATACTATCCCAACTAGGTCTATTTTCTGTTTATAAGCTCTAATGGCATGCTATCACTATGTGCTCATTGACTGCTTAAGACTACTAGGAGGAATCTCATCATGTTCAACTTATTCTTCCTATATAGTCAACCGGGATAGTCCTAATGTCTGTTTGACATGTTAGTCTGGAGTTAATGTGTCTTCCTACTATGATATATTTGGACTTGTGAATCTTTGTGTTACACTCAGTATGATTAGACGCCCTATTGATTGTTTGCTTGTCTATTTATTATGAGTAATTGTCATTCCCTGACTATGACATTGTTTGACCTTCATAACTTGGACTCCTGAGTTTAAAATACGTTTTAGGATAATTATGAGATATGCTCTATTATGAACTCATTTGGCATGTGCATCTTGTATATGTTTACCTTGTAACCCCAAATGACTTGTTTCCCCCAAGTTTCTCTCAATGTGTTGTTCATGCTCAACATGATATCCCCTTTAAAGTGATTGAACCTGTAATGTTAGTTTTCCTTATCCAACTTGTCATGTTGAAGATAAGCCTTATTGATTATCTTATTTTTCATGTTCTTTTGTTTAATCAATCCTGTCACGCTTGCTTCTAAAATACAAAATACATTTTCTTGTAAATTCTGTCATCTAGTCGTTGTTAGTAGGTCCCAGAATCCTTTAAGTGATTGCTATGTGTGGTTTGTTAGTTTGTCTAGTTAAGTTGTTAATTCACAATTTCTAGGTAAGTGGGACTCCATCTGGTCTTGATATGGGTCCAAGTGTGGGCATGAGTTGTGCAATCGATACACTCCAATATTTGAGCTGAGTTTGGGTCTGGGTCTGCTACTTGTGTGAGGAGCGAGTCTGTTGAAGGCTTAGGTAGTGCTGGTTTATTTTTTCTTGGGTATGCTCTATTTGTTGGGCATATAGTCATCTTAGTTTTTAATATTTGAGTTTGTTTCTTCTTTATCTTTGGGCTTGTAATAATTTGTAAACAAACGATGGGGGAATTAGTGAAAAGGGGGTTGGGAATCCTAATTATTGCGTAAACGGGTAGAAACCATGTCCATAGGATTTGCCTGCCTTGCTTGCTGTTTGCTTGATATTCTACACTAGAAATAATGCCTATAGGAAATCACACACTTCACTTAACTAGTCTAATATCAGTACACTATTCACAACATGTTGGTTTGAGTAAATGTTGTACTTGTTTCCATGTCTACTATTGTGCACTATTAGACAACATATATGTAGGAACCAAATACCAATAACTAATTGTTTAATTATTAGACAACATGCATAGGATGTAACAATACATGCCTTTGCTAATGCTCATCTAGATACCATGACTATAGAACTTTATTAATTAACTAATCAACCACTTATGTTGTTTTATTATACTACTCGCCTAAACGACATGCCTATAAGAATAAGTATGATAAAATCAAGTTCAAATACAAACTGTTAGAAATCCTGTCTATAGGATACGATTACTCACATAGAAAGCATGTCTATAGAATCAAACGCTAGTAATCCTGAGTTCAAACGATTTTACTACTTCATCTCGCAAACAATTTAGAGATCATGCCCATAGGGTTCGTAATACATGTAATATGCAAATTCGTTAGTCTAAAACATCAGTACTGCCTGTAAGACACCTGAAATCAGAATCACATAGAAGCCATGCCTATAGGACTTAACGATTATAATACGTCTTAATTCTGAAATTGTCTACTGCCTAAAGCCTAATTTAAGAATCAGCCCGCGTGCATTTGTTCTTATGTATGGAGGCTAACTTGAGTCATTTATTGTTTTTACATATAGTCCTACATGTTTTGAATGTACGCCTAGTTTTATCATTTTTGAACACCCTAAGTAAAGTCTAGAACGACCCAAATAGTAGATCCAAAGCCTCCTGGACCATATGCATGAGGCAGGTAGCGCACGCATAGGACACAATTTGGAATTGAATTAGAGCGCTCTAAGCAAACAACTTTAATATAGTAATTGGATAGCAGGAGATGATAGTCGGTGCCCGCTGAATAATATGAGCAACCCCTACCTAAGGGAGTTGCGAAGTATTATTTATATTGCACGGGGGGGTCCTTTAGGCTAAAATACTTATGACCCCCCTCCTTTATATGTTTATTGTTCGCACTGTGAATAATTAGGTTGTATCCTATAACTTCTAAAGACTTGTACTGATTATTTATATATTTTAATTCTTGTGCGAGTTTCTTTACACTTGTTTATATTATAGTAGAACTTTTAAATTCCTTGTCTTACCTCACTTATATGATCACATAGGACAATTATAATATGATAATCCCACATAGTGTAAACTTCGGCCGGGACCCACAGTTGTGGACCTCGAAGGGTGCCTAACACATTCTCTTTGAGGTAATTTGAGCCCTTGCCCGATCTTTGGTAACATAGACTAGTTAAACAGAGTTATTTGTAAATAAGTGCCCTAACACACCTTAAAAATCGTTACGGTGCGACTCTTATATTTTAATACCCATTTAAAAGAGTTGTCACATGTCAAAACCCGCTTTTGAGAGAAAATAGGGCGTGATAGTATGGCGACTCTGCTGGGATATACTTAGGATCTTATCATAATAAAGTTGACTTATGTGGTTTAACGGATTATTTGATAGCATGTACATCCCTTCCCTTATTTTTCTTTATTTTTTTAAATTGCTATGACATATACATCCCCTCCCTATTTCCCTTACTTGCTTAAACTGCTATGACATGCACATACTCTCTCTATTTCCTTTGTTTTCTTAAACTGCTATGAAAATTGACATGTACATCCTCCCTCCATTTCCTTCATCTTGTTTAAGGATTCTATATCATGTCTATCTTGTCCCTATCCCTCTATTTGTTTCATTTAATTATGTTCTCGCACATTTTAATGAGTTAAATTGACTTCTCTCTTTTGTATTTCCTCTTTCTTTTCTTTCTCATTTTCATATTATTTACTGTGTTTACGCACTTTCATCATGTAAATATCTGGCAACATGTTACTCTTTTTGCATAAAGCATGCTTTGAACATCATACTCCACTCATGCTTATTATCAATATAGAGGCGCTTGATGATTGTCCGGGCTTTCATAAAAAATACCCTTTTAAATTGGAAAGACTTATTAGCGATAGACTAGTTGATCAGCGGTGCAGTCGACAGTCCCGTGCCTTTCCCTCGCAAGTTGTCCACTTGAGAGTACCAGTCTAGACCCTTCTAGAAACCACACTCTGATTTGAAATGTACATGCATCATGCTAAACCTAGTACGGATTGAGACGTCATTGACGCATCAACTCGCTTAGACGAACCTTGTCCAAAGCCCAACGGGATTTCCATAATCCCAAAGGACACCATCATATTATGTGCATACTTGGAGAAAACGTGACAACATGTTGATCATTATTGCGTAAATAGTCGAATCTGGAGAGGGAAAGGGCTAACTTTTATTTGTTTCAGAAAATGAAGCACGAAATCCCCAGGTTTGGTATGGTCCACAATATCCCGCCTCTGCTAATTGACTGGTGGAACGACCTTGCACCCTGTGACAGAAACCATGTGAGAAGAGTACTGGGTAACCTGCCATCTTTGCTGAATATTCAACCCAACAGGAGAAAATTGAGGCAACCACCATGTTCTGGGATAAAAAAGGAGTTGTTTTCGGATTTGGCAATATAGAAATGACTGCTCTCCTGGAATAAATAAGGGGCTTCGCCAAGTTACCATGGGATAGTATGGGTCTATTGGTGCCAGAAAATTGCACCCCACACGGTTTTCTGAAGATGTTGGGTTTTAAGAAGAACGAAGAACTGGTATGCCTGAAGAAGTCATACATCCCCTTTGAATTTCTATATAAGCGGTATGGGCATAGAAAATCATAGTTCTTGCATCATGAGAAGCTAGCCATTACCTCTTTGGGATGGGTGCACCGACGGGTATATGTCTTCACAGTCTGTTTCTTGGGTTTGTTGATTTTTCCATTGCAAGGGAGAATTCATACTCGCTTAGACATGGTCGCCAGGACCTTAATGGAGGGTATCGAGGGGAAGAAATAGACTATCATCTCGATGATCTTAATTGAGATGTACCGTACTCTGGATCGGTGCAAGCATGGGTTCAGACACTTTGATGGTTGTAATCTCTTGCTACAAGTTTGGCTGTTGTAACACTTTCAGAGGGGTGATTATCGCCAAGAACTTCTATGCAGACCACTAAATTACTACATAGCCAGTCATCATCCAAAAAAGATGACATTCATTCCAGACATGTTTGCAAAGCCTGGAAATGCTGTAGGCTAGGTGCATTTTTTCAATAACCTGACAGACGAGCAAGTGAATTAGATGTTTGAGTGGTTTCCTAGTAGCGAGTTCATCATCATGTCCAAAAGAACCACTTACTTGGTACTAATTGGGCTGTGAGACATCTACCCTTATGCTCCTATAAGGGAAATGATGCAGGCTAGGAGGAAACAAGTCAGATCTTGGGTTTCCAACATGGTTCAATATAAAGCAGATTTTAAATGATATGTCATCCCATTCAAGTTTAAATCCCAACACATGGGGAACCAAAAGATCATCATGGATGGAGAGACTATTAAGCAAGACAGGTATCACGCCGGTCATATGTACTATTATCTCTCATGGTTGGAAAACGACATATCCAAGGATGTCAAACCGGGGGTCAATCTGAAAGATAAGATCATAGATGAGGTGGTTGAGGCATAGGTGAAGTACAAGAGGCTATGAAAAAGAGTATTCGAATATGAATCTAAGCATCTAAAATAACATAAGGTGGATATGGAGCTGATCAGAATATGGAAGGATATCGCAAGTAAATCGACAGAGAGGTTGGAACATCTAGAGCAAGGACTGGTGGAGCTAGAGAGTAAGATGAGAAAGAGGCTTTGGGATTGTCAAGTCATGGATCCTGATGAAGGAAGGAAGCTGGCAATGGCTTACTTGCTACTCGACATGCACGATCTGGGAATGTGATTGATGGAGTCAATAGAGCCAAGAATGGAGAAGGTCCTTCAGGGACCAATTAGACTAGGAGATAATGTTCTTTACTGCTTTCTAGACTTGATTTCATTAGATTTCGGTGTAATAAGTCTTAATGCCATTAGCGACTTTATAATTATTATTTCGATTAAGTGAAAGATTGATTTGGCTTATTTTTGAATTAATGGAATGAGGAAAATTGGCATGAATTTTATCCAAGTCTATGTGTCGCTTAGGCCTACCTCTGGCACAATAAGGTCCGCAAATTAGAATGTGAATTATTGCATGACCTCATGTGATACTTGCTTAAATATTGCAACTACTCTTTTACTTCGTCTAACTGACTTGGTTGCCTTTTCTTTTTCTTTTTCTGATTACTCCCATTCCCAAAGGTTGGTTCATGCATTCTGGCATCATCAACATACCACACCAGATCAAGAGGTCCTCCACCTCCTCCTCTACCTAGCGACCCGAAAGCAAAGGAAAAGGCAAAGAGAAGATGGACGATCTAAGTGGCAATCGAAAAAATAATGCTACCATGGAAAAAAATGTTAAAACCTCAGATGGAAGAAGTACGCCGGGACAGAATGAGTTGGTATTACGTCTAGAACAGAAAATCTTGGAGAAGAAGGGTGAGTTTGAGCAGATCCAAAATCTCATAACCTCTACCTTACCCAAAATGTTCCTAATATCAACCAGCTAAATACAACCACTCAGAACCAAACACCACCGCAAAATACCCAAATCCAAAATCCACCACCCATAGCTCCATAAAATTCGCCCGTAACGTATCAGTATCACAATCTCGCACCTCCTTAAAACCTTAAATTGCCACTAGTGTAAACCCCTCAACAACACCACCACCCGACCTAGTATATGCAAATCACCACTTATCACACCCCTCAAAATGCACCAGAACTCACCCCTGATCCCCTTCAAACTTTGATCAACGATCACCCATATACCCAAATTCCAGGAACTCACCAAGGCAACCCGATATACGTGAAAACCTTACCCCCATACCCCATAATAAAACACGGGGGAGGACTCAAGAAACTGACAAGGAGAGTCTAGAGTATTGAAGGCGGGAAGGGTATTAAAGGTTTGAACTGCAAAGACTTGTGTATCCAGCCAGATGTAGAACTGCCGAAGGGTTACAAACCTCCTAAGTTTGAGATATTTGATGGCACGAGATCTTAAGGTGCATCTGAGAAATTACTATGACAAGCTTGTGAGAGTGGGCAAATGAACAAATTCACATGAAATATTCATATGAAGTCTTACAGGAGATGCATTATCTTGGTATATCAGCCAGAATCCGAAGAAGTGGGAAAATTGGGTGAGCATGGCATCTGATTTCATGGATAGATTCAGGTTCAACACAGAGAACGCGCCAGATGTTTTCTATATCTAGAACCTCAATAAGAATTCGACAAAAAGCTTTCGCGAGTATGTTACTCGTTGGAGATCAAAGGCCGCCAAGGTGAGGCCATCACTTGAAGAAGAAAAAATGAACAAGTTCTTTGTCATAGCTCAGGATACATAGTATTACAAAAGATTGATGGTTATAGGGAATCATAAGTTCTCAGACATCATCAAGTTAGGGGAAAGGATAGAAGAAGGAATCAAGAGTGGAATAGTGACAAATTGTGAGGCACTGCGAGCCACCAACAAAGCCTTGTAATCAGGGGGTATCTTGAAGAAAAAAGAAGTGGGTGTCGTGATGGTTGCCCAGGGCCCTAAGTTTCCCTTTACATACCAAACACCTCCACCCACACCTCCACCCTCACCTCCAAATACCAATACCCTTCCACCACCTACCATACCTATAACACCCAACTTGCATATTAGCATTCACCTCCTCCCGCCCGCGAAAACTACCTAAAGCCATGACTAAACTTTGACTGTAAAGCTCCCACATAATACACCCCTATCGCTGAACCCATAGCCTAACTGTATGAGAGACTAAAGCCCGCTGGTTACATCACCTCCATTCCTGCTATTGCTATTGAAAACCCTTCCCAATAGGTTACCCCAACAAAACTTGTGCCTACCATTCATGCATGAAGGGTCAACCATTGAGGAATGCTGCATGTTGAAGGACAATTTCGTAATAACCCTTTTCCTAATCATACAAGTGAGGGAGTGAATGTGATAGAAACTGATGAAGAATGGTATCAAGAAGTATCCATCAGACTTATTCGAGAGAGGGATGCTCCTAAAACATCTCCTTTCACCCTCTCGGCGATTGTGGTGAAAACCCAGGCACCATTTGAGGTCGAGGTAGCTACTCCCTTCACCGTGATGGTAGCTCCAACACCTCCCTATAAGTCTGATGCCGTCCCATGGGATTATATGGCGGAAGTGAGAAGAAAAGGAAAAGCCAAGATGGAAGAGACAAGTGTTGCATAAGGAATGACCAGAACTGGCAGAGTTTATACACTTGAGAATCTTGGAGGAACAAGCAAAGAGACCACATCTAAGCCACCTGTCATGGAGACGGGCACTGATGATCTTTGGAAGAAGGTATAAGCTAGGGAATACTCTATTGTTGATCACCTAAACAAGACTCCCGCCCAGATATCCATCTTGTCGATGTTGCTAAATTCAGATGCGCACAAGTATGCCATGATGGAGGTATTAAGTGAAGCTTATACGCCCATCGATATCACTAGTGGGGAGATGGATAATATGGTAGGGCAGGTACTGGAGAAACTGTCACGACCCAATTTTCCCTCCGTTGGGTATCGTGATGGAACCTAGTCTTAGGGACTATGTAAGCCTAACATATACTGAGTAACAACAATATTAAAGAAAACCTAACAGTCTCGATATAGAAATCTTTACAGAATTTACAATTTCCCAAAATCGGTAGTACAAGTCATAAGCCCTACAGAGTTTACTACAGCTTCTAAATACAACTGTTTGGAAATAAGTAAAACAATGTGAATACAAAGTAGGAAGGTGAATCCGAAGCCTGCGAGCGCGGTGACAGGTTTACTATGAGTCTCCTTAGTAAGAATCTGCACAGCTACTAATGATCAATACCTGGATCTGCACAAAAATATGCAAAATTGTAGCATGAGCAACCACATCGGTGCCTAGTAAGTATCAAGACTAACCTCGGTGAAGTAGTGACGAGGATTAGTCAAGACACCCGTTGGTCTAATAAAACCGAACAAGCATAAGTATATGAACAACAATACATGATTTCTACATGGAAACTACACAATATGACTAAAAATACAGTAAGTACAATAAGAAAGGAAAAACAACAAGTACCAGCAGAATACCATAATAACAACACAGAAAGGTGAGCGAAAACACAACATAAATCCGAAATCGCAGATAAATCAGGGACAAATAATAACTCAACAACTACGACTGCTCTCACGTCAGATTATTTTTTGTCAACAACTTCACAAAGTACCAAACTTTCAGAACTCACGGTTTCAAATGCCTGAACCCTAACACATGGCATCATGTGCCCTCATCACACCTCATAATCATGGTGATAACTCACGGTCTCAATACCTGGACCCTAACACATGGAATCATGTGCCCTCTTCACACCTTATAATCATGGTGACAACTCACGTACCGAATAAATCCATTCTCACATAGAAAGAAATTAAACAAGGGTGTGCATCTATACTCCACGATATCAAGAAAACCTCTTATCCGATAAAGGGTGCTTAACCATGTGTAAGCTTGTGCAAATGTCCAAACATAGCTCATACCAGCTAGTAAGCATAAGGAAAAGAACGGACAACACGTAGAATGTTTGCGGAACAGGGGGATCTCCTAGAATACCGTTCCGTAGTCCTAAAGTAAATGTGCAGTGCAACCAACAGAGATAACAGTTACAGCATGGCAGGAACCTCGTACATTACCACAACAAGTACAACAGCAACAATGACAGTAATACAAGGTACGACGAGTAAGTCAACTCAAGCACTTTAAATCATAAAGAAACGGTAAAACTCATTCACAAGGAAAAATCACAGTAAAGAATGCTAGGCGTAAAGAGAACATCTTAACAAGGGAAAACTAAAATGTAGCAACGATTCCACAATATTCAAGTCAACAAATAAGGAAGCCAACACGAATCAAATAGTTCCAAATAAAGGCAAGTCAACAAAATATAGGTTATCTGAACTCCTTTTTAGGTTGAGCAATTACGAGGGATATTCAATAGTTCAATTAATGATAAGCAACAGAGGATAACCGTAAATCCTATTAAGACCTAACAATTATAGGATGAGATAATAATAATTTCAATTAAAGATAGGCAGTTATGAAAAGATGGCATGACGATAGAAGAGATTAAATCTTCAGTTAAGTCAAATATGAGTCAAATAGACAATAAGAGTGAATCCTGAAGAAATTAACTCTAGTTTAAGCATGTAGAGGTGAAACTAGCAAATAGGAACTCAAACGTATCAAGAACAACTTCATACGCAGTGAATATAAGGACCTAAGAACCCAAAAAGGCCAACTTTCCACAAATAAGTCCAACCACGCACTCGTCACCTCGCGTACACGGACTACAATCAATATAGAAGACTCAAATCCTAACGGGTAGTTCCCCCCACAAGGTTAGGCAAGGTACTTACCTCAAAGACGATAAACCGGTACTCTAAAATGAATTTCTCAGGTGAAAAGACCTCCAGACGGATAAAATCCAACCAAAATAACTTCGAAGCACAAATAAAACTTATAAGAAACTATTCCGGATCATAAAGTTTCAATCTTTACAAAAATCTAAAAATTGACCCAAAAGTCGACCCCGAGCCCGCACCTCTAAACCCGACAAATTTTACAGAACCCAAGCACCCATTCCAATACGAGTTCAACCATACAAAAATTATCAAATTCCGATACCACGCCGCCCTTTCAAATCATGATTTTTCATTTTGAATTTTTGTTTTAAAAATCGAACATTTTCAACTCAAAACACAAATTAAATGATAAAAAAAAATATTAAATCATGGAATATATTAAATTCTAGGTGAAGAACACTTACCCAATCGATTTTCTTGAAAATCCCACAAGGAATCGCTCAAAACCGAGCTCTACAAGTCAAAATATGGTGGAAATGGCCTAACCCTCAGTTTGAAAAAAAAACTTATATGATTATGCCTAGCATTTTCCGCATCTGTGGGCAACTAAGTGCATCTGTGCAACCGCATTTGCGGGAAAACGTTTGCAGCTGCGAACTTAACTTACCAGGCTCAGGTCCACATCTACAGACAACATAGCCGCACTTGCGGCGCGCAGAAGCGATGATAGGACTGCAGATGCCATCACAGAACCGCGGGAGCGGCCTTCGCACCTGCGTGCCAGCATTCGCAGAAGCGGTCTAGCTCCCAGAACTCAAAGATCACATAGGCGACAAGGCTCACGCAGAAGCGGAGCCACACCTGCGCTCCAAAGTGTCGCAGGTGCGAGACACCAGAACCAGACCTGAATAAGACTATGAAAAACCTTCAAAATTCATCTGAAACACAACTGAGGCCCTCGGGACCCCGTCTAAACACACAAACAAGTTCTATAACTTAACACAAACCCACTCGAGGTATAAAATCACCTCAAACATCGACGAAACTACAAATCGCATCATGAATCGAACTTATGAACTTCCAATTCTTCTAACTTCGAAAACTCGTGCCGAAACCAATCAAACCTACACGGAATAACGTCAAATTTGCAGACACGTCCCAAATAACATAAAGAAGCTACTCCAACTCTCAGAATCACAGTCCAACCCCGATATCACCAAATTCAACTATGGGTCAAACCTCTCTATCCTATAAACTTCAACTTTTCCAACTTCTGCTGAAAATGCCTCAAAATACCCTACGGACCTTTAAATCCAAATCCGAACGCACGCCTAAGTTCAAAATCACCATACGAAGCTGTTGAGATCATCCAACACCCATTCCGGAGTGGTTTACACAAAAGTCAAATTTCGGTCAAATTTTTACCGCTTAAGCTTCCAAAACTAGAATCCTTCTTCCAATTCGACTTCGAATCATCCGATAAGTGAGTCCAACCACGCACGCGAGTCGATACACATAATATGAAGTTGTAAAAGACCTTATGTTGCCGAACGAAACTTAAATTCTCAAAACAACCGGCCTGATCGTTACATTCTCCCCTTCTAAAACAAACATTTGTCCTCGAACGTGCCAAGAATCGCCTCGAAGTCTTCAAATCACTGAATGCACACTTCCAACATACAGACGCGGGTGATCCCACGTCACCCCAATCTACATAATCCTGACGACACCATCTCAACTGAAATTTAGCCTTTCTACCAACTCTGATAAGCCTCATATCCCAAATTCTCACCTTCTATTCATTTCCAAAAAACCTGATTCAAAATCCATATCCGGTATCAGTCTCAACTAGATGCATCAACTCATGCCCAGACCTACAAGGTAGGACCACACAACATAACACACCACACATAGACCCATAATAACACTTCCGATCATAATAGCTGCCCGAAATCAACCTAGCACCGACAATTAGCCTCACCTCCGATAAAACTCTATTTCAAACCGACATAACACTAACAATGATGCAAGAAACACGAAGACCTCATAATTAGACATCCGAATCATCAAGACACAACTAACACCACCAGGCACACACCACGCAAGCTAAAACTCAAGAAGCACAGAACGAAAATGACGATATTAAAAGAGAAACACATAAGGGAACTATCAAACAATCCCGACATGCACAAATCTCTATTAGTACTAACCTACAAAACAATATAACAAGGAAAGAATTAAAGCATATGAACAAGTCACTAGGATCCCATCTTGATATAACTTCTATCGCGGTACACAACCCGGTTCGAACACATCAAATCATATGAAATCACGAGGGTCTCGCCCTCAACTCTAAATCACAGATCGAATATATATCATACCAATCGAAATATTCCACCAACTCAGATCTGCTCATAAAATCACAATACTCACCGAGTTCTCACCCCGGTGGAGTATCGAATCACAGCTTGTAACCAAAATACTCAGGAAATCACCTCAAGCCTAACGTAGAGGACAACAGGAATTCACTACTAGTCCCGTAACTCTCAATAATGAATAAAACAACGACATGCACGACTATCACTCATAAAATCTCCCAATAGGGGAAAACACATAAATAGAGTGCCAAATCATGAAACGCATCCATAAGTGGAGCAACAAATAGGGAACTCACCCCTGATAAGCAGAACCGAAATGGAATACGAATGGTACACTCTATAACAAATCAAAATATATATGTAGGATAAAATTTGGCACAACGGCCTCCAGCCTACTATATGAAACACATTATCGGGTCGGGCCTCCCCCTCTTGGGCCCCCCTGCTCGTCTGAATACCCCGCTGGGACACACCTGCCCAAAGCCTGGGACAATCTCTCACTATGTGGCTGATATCTCCAAACTCAAAGCAACCTCTCTGCTGACGTGGCTATGGAAACTATGTAGTATGAGTACTATGAGATCCATGAGCACCTGAAACATTGTACGAAGCCGGAAGTGCAAACTGAATTGGTTGACTCACAAAACCTCTACCATGTCATAACCTGCCTCCAAAATAAGGACCAACAGATATCTCCGGTCGACGAGGCCTCCTCGCCTCCCTATACTCTCCCTTCTGATCTCGTCTACCCTCTCGCTTCCGGTCCTACATGCCCTCTAATCGGCGAACGATCCCTACCACTTGCTGAAATAAAACATATGACTCCAATTCCCGAGCCATGCTGAACCGAATATCCTGCCTAAGCCCTCCCCCCAATGAATTTACATACTCTCTCTCTAATTGTAGCGACCAAGGTAGGTGCATGTCTACCAAATCACTGAATCTGACGGCATACTCTAATACTAACATTGTTCCCTAGAGCAGCTACTCAAACTCTGCGCGCCATGCATCCTGAAGGGACTGAGGTACAAACTTTCTCAGGAACATATCTGAAAACTGAACCCATGGAAGTGAAGTTGCATCGGTTGGGCTACCCAACCCATACGCCCACCACCATTGATAAGCCGCTCCCTTAAGCTGAAACGTAGTAAAATCAACCCTACTCGTCTCAACAATACCTATAGTGCAGAGAATGCGATGGCATTCCTCCAGAAAACCCTGTACACCTTCTGAATCCAAACCACTGAATGTAGGAGAGTCTTATCTCTTGAACTTTGCAAGTCTAAGCTACTCTCCCTCGAATGCTGTTGTCCTGACCATAGGCTGAACTTGGACCACAAGTTGTGTTTTCATGACACCTGGAACCTGACCAATGTGAACTCGCTGCTCTAGAGTATGGGAGGGAGGATTTTGAGCCCCTCCCTCGGTCTGTGAAGTAGCTGGTGCAACCGGAATCAACCCCGCCTAAGCCAATGTACCAAACATGCTCAGGAACTGTGCTAAAGCCTCCTGAAGTCTGGGAGTAACAGCAGGTGCCTCCGGTACCTGCCCCCCAACTGGAGCTACTGACGGCTCCTCGACTGCTTCTCTAGTAGGTGCTCTAGTTGCGGCATGTACTCCTCACCGGCCTCTGCCACACCTCTGGCGACACCTGCTTCGGGAGCAGCGTCATCGATAACTGTAGCTCGTGTCCTCACCATCTGTGAGAGAATGGAATGATAAAAGTTCGAACTTCGAGATCAATGAACTCGCATGATAGGAATGAAGGAAGTGAGATTGTCCTAACTGTTTCGTAGCCTCTCGAAGATAAGTACAAACGTCACCGTACCGATCCGGAAGACTCTACTAAACTCGCTTATGACTCGTAGCACGTATGAACCTAGAGCTCTGATACTAACTGTCACGACCCAATTTTTCCCTCTGTTGGGTATCGTGATGGCACCTAGTCTTAGGGACTAGGTAAGACTAACATGTACTAAGTAACAACAATATTAAAGAAAACCTAACAGTCTCGATATAGAAATCTTTACAGAATTTATAATTTTCCAAAATCGGTAGTACAAATCATAAGCCTTACAGAGTTTACTATAGCTTCTAAATACAACTATTTGGAAATAAGTAAAACAATGTGAATAAAAAGTAGGAAGGTGACTCTGAAGTCCGCGAACGTGGTGATAGGTTTATTTTGAGTCCCTAAGCAATAATCCGCACAACTACTAACGATCAATACCTGGATCTGCACAAAAATGTGCAGAAGTGTAGTATGAGCACACAACAGCGGTGCCCAGTAAGTATCAAGACTAACCTCGGTGAAATAGTAACGAGGACTAGTCAAGACACCCAATGGTCTAATAAAACCGAACAATCATAAATATAGGAACAACAATGCATGATTTCTACATGGAAACTACGCAATATGACTAACAATACAGTAAGTACAATAAGAAAGGAAAAACAACAAGTACCAGCGGAATACCATAATAATAACACAAAACGGTGAGCGGAAACACAACTTAAATCCGAAATCGCAGATACAACAGGGACAAATAATAACTCAACAACTACGACAGCTCTCACGTCAGATGTTTTGTCAACAACTTCACAAAGTACCGAACCTCAGATAATTCACAACTCACGGTCCTCAAATACCTGAACCCTGACACATGGCATCATATGCCCTCATCACACCTCATAATCATGGTGATAACTCACGGTCTCAAATACCTGGACCCTAGCACATGGCATCCTGTGGCCTCATCACACCTCATAATCATGGTGACAACTCACGTACCGAATAAAGCCATTCTCACATAGAAGACGATTAAACAAGGGTGTGCATCTATACTCCATGATATCAAGAAAACCTCTTATCCGATAAAGGGTTCTTAACCACGTGTACGCTTGTAAAAATGTCCTAACATAGCTCATACAAGATAGTAAGCATAAGGAAAAGAACGGACAACACGTAGAATGTTTGCGGAATAGGGGGATCTCCCGGAATAACATTTCATAGTCCCAAAGTAAATATGCAGTATAGAGGGATCTCCCGGAATATGTTCCATAGTCCAAAAGTAAATATGCAGTGCAGGAGGATCTCCGGTAATACCGTTCCGTAGTCCCAAAGTAAATATCCAGTGTAGGGGGATCTCCCGGAATATCGTTCCGTAGTCCCAAAGTAAATATGCAGTGCAACCAACAGAGATAACAGTTACAGCACGACAGAAACCTCGTACATCACCACAACAAGTACAAAAACAATAATGATAGTAATACAAGGTACGATGAGTAAGTCAACTCAAGCACTTTAAATCACAAAGAAATGGTAAGACTCATTCACAAGGAAAAATCACAGTAAAGAATGCTAGGCTTTAAGACAACAACTTAACAAGGGAAAGCTAAAATGTAGCAACGATTCCACAATATTCAAGTCAACTATAAGGAAGCCAACACGAATCAAATAGTTCCAAATAAAGGCAAGTCAACAAAATATAGGTTATCTAAACTCCTTTTTAGGTTGAGCAATTACGAGGGTTATTCAATAGTTCAATTAAGGATAAGCAGCAGAGGATAACCATAAATCCAATTAAGACCTAACAATTATAGGATGCGATAATAATAATTTCAATTAAAGATAAGAAGTTATGAAAAAATGGCATGATGATAGAAGAGGTAAAATCTTCAGTTAAGTCATATATGAGTCAAATAGACAATAAGAGTAATCCTGAAGCAATTAACTCTAATTTAAGCATGTAGAGGTGAAACTAGCAAATAGGAACTCAAACGTATCAAGAACAACTTCATACGCAGTGAATATGAGGGCCTAATAACCCAAAAAGGCCAACTTTCCAAAAATAAGTCCGAGCATGCACTCGTTACCTCGCGTACACGGACTACAATCAACATGGAAGACTCAAATCCTAAGGGGTAGTTCCCCCCCCCCCTCCTACAAGGTTAGGCAAGATACTTACCTCAAAGACGACAAACCGGTACTTTAAAATGAACTTCTTGGGTGAAAAGACCTCCAGACGGCTCAAATCCAACCACAATAACTTCAAAGCACAAATAAAACTTATAAGAAACTATTCCGGATCATAAAGTTTCAATGTTTACAAAAATCTAAAAATCGACCAAAAAGTCAACCCCGGGCCCGCACCTCGAAACTCGATAAATTTTACAAAATCCGAACACCCATTCCAATACAAGTTCAACCATATGAAAATTATCAAATTCTGATACCACTTCGCCCTTCAAATCATGATATTTCATTTTGAAAACTTTCTTAAAAAACTAACATTTTCCTCAACTCAAAACACAAATTAAATGATAAAAACAAAGATTAAATCATGGAATATATTAAATTCTAGGTGAAGAACACTTACCCAATCGATTTTCTTGAATATCCCACAAGGAATCGCTCAAAATCGAGCTCTACAAGTCAAAATATGGTAGAAATGGCCTAACCCTCGATTTGGGAAAAAAATTTATATGATTCTGCCCAGCATTATCTGCATCTGCGGGCAATTAAGCGCATCTGTCCAACCACATTTGCAGGCAGATGTTCGCATTTGAAAACTTAACTTACCATGCTCAGATCTGCATCTCCAGACAACATAGTCGCACCTGCGGCGTGCAGAAGCGATGACAGGACCGCAGAAGCGGACTCCCTTGCAGATGCAATTACAAAACCGCAGGATCGTCCAGCGGGCTAGATCCCAGACGTCAAAGATCACCAAAGCGACCAGGCTCACGCAGAAGCGGAGCCGCACCTGTGCTTCAAAGTGTCGCAGGTGCGAGACACCAGAACCAGACTTGACCAAGACTATGAAAAACCTTCGAAACTCATCTGAAACACAACTGAGGCCCTCGAGACCCCGTCTAAACACAAAAAAAAGTTCTATAACCTAACACAGACCCACTCGAGGTCTCAAATCACCTCAAACATCGACGAAACTACGAATCACATCATGAATCAAACTTATGAACTTCCAATTCTTCTAACTTCAAAAACTCGTGCCGAAACCAATCAAACCTACACGGAATAACGTCAAATTTCTAGACACATCCCAAATAAAATAACGAAACTACTCCAACTCTCGGAATCACATTCCGACCCTGAGATCACCAAAGTAAACTATGGGTCAAACCTCTCCATCCTCCAAACTTAAATTTTTCCAACTTCCGCTGAAATGCCTCAAATTACCCTACGGACCTCCAAATAGAAATACGGACGCACGCCTAAGTTCAAAATCACCATTGAAGCTGTTGAGATCATTCAAAACCCATTCTGGAGCCGTTTACATAAAAGTCAAATTCCGGTCAAATTCTCACTGCTTAAGATTCCAAACTAGAATCCTTCTTCCAATTCGACTCTGAATCGTCCGGTAACTGAATTCAACCACGAACGCAAGTCAATAAATATAATATGAAGTTATAAAAGACCTTATGCCGCCAAACTAAACTTAAAATTTCAAAATGATGGTCGGGTCGTTACATAAATACAAGATTACTTTCCACAAAGACGAGCTACCGCCAGAAGGGTTGAGTCACAAAAATGTATTGCATATCTCCGTGCAATATAAAGACAAGTTCATTGTTAGGGTTCTTATAAATGGGGGTTCGAGCCCGAACATATGCCCGTTGACTACTCTGAAAAGACTGGGTAAAGTCCTGCATGAGATATAGATGGGAAGCATGAATGTGAAGGCGTTCGATGGATCTCAGAGAGCTAGTATCGAAGAAATCAACCTTGATCTGCACATGAGCTCGACCTGGTTCGATGTCTAATTCTAAGTGCGAGACATATCTGCCACCTACAACTTAGTATTGGGACGACCATGGATACACGTAGTTAGGGCAGTCGCTTCTACTCTACACTAGGCTGTGAAGTTCAAGTGGAATAATCAAGAGATGATTATTCACAGAGATGCAAGTAACCCTATCTACACCAATAATATTGTGCCAACTATCGATAACAGGAGGAAATTGGGAGGAAAAACATACCACCGCATTGAGTGAGTAAACGCAATTGAGAAGGGTTGATGGTGGAGCAACAAAATAAAGAGGATAGTGATGTGGTTGGGGTATGAACCAGGCAATGGTCTTGGTCCAAAACTTCAAGGGATCACGGAACCAATGCGACCACAATATCTTGGCACAACCTTTGGCCTCAGGTATGAATATACCGTGCAAGATATCAGGATTGGATAATGCCATGGCGTGTCGCTTACTATCCATTGGAACAACCCATACCATCGCTGCACCAGACATTCCACCAGGTAATGTAATTCGAAGATCCGAGGAAGAGGAGGTTTTGGTCGATATAAGAAAGCTAATTTTGGACGAAGAAGATATAGACTACAGTGAGATCTTAGAGTAGGAGGAGGAAGACCTTACTATTCAAAAAGTGGTAGAAGGAGCTGTTATTAGGAACTGGACTTGTAATGACCCAACCGGTATTTTTGCTTTCTAGGCCCCTGTTCCCCTAATTAAGACTCCTAGAATGTTCTTTTACCATTTTATGACTTGCGGGGATGGTTGATTCAGGTTTGGAAGGGTTCGGGTTGAAATCGGAACACTTAGTTCCTTAATGGTGGCCTATAATGGTCAAATTTGAATTGAGTCAACGTTTTGGGTAATCGACCTTTGAACCAGGATTTGAAGGTCCCGGTAGGTTTGTATGATGATTTTAAACTTGGGCGTGTGTTCCGATCGAGTTTTGGACGATTGGGGAGCATTTCGATGCTAAATATTGAAAGTGTTGAAGGTTCTTCAAATTCTTTAAGTTTGGTTTGGAGTAGAATTTGGTGTTATCGGAGGCGGATTTTGATTATAGAAGTAGGAATAATTCCATATAGAGATTTGTGACTTGCACGGAAAATTTGGTGTCATTCCGAGTAGTCTAGGAATGATTCGGCGCTTTCGGAGTAAGTTGAAAGACTTGAAGTTCATAAATTGATTCGATTTGGTTTTGGGGTGCGATTCTTAGTTTTGATGTTGTTTTACGCATCCGAGAGTTCAACCTAGTTTATTTTATGTTTACAAACTTGTTGGTATATTTGGACGAGGCCCCAGGGGCCTCGAGTGCTATTCGGACGATGTACAGAACATATTTGAACTTGGAAGAATGCCTGAAGCAGCAGGGATCCGGTGCTTTCAGACCTGCAAAAAATTGGCCGCAGGTGCGAAGCTTGGTAAGGTGGGTTGAGTCCGTAGGTGCGGACGTGGGGGCACAGGTGCATGACCGTAGAAGCGGTTAATGGTCTGTAGAAGCGGCCTGGAGCTGAAGGGGGCAGTGGCGCAAGTGCGAGGGCTAGACCGCATCTGCAAGCCCGTAGAAGAGAAGAAGGCATTGAAGAAGCGAAATGAGGCCAGCTGGGGAGGACCGCATCTACAATGCAATTTCTGCAGATACGGAGCTACTGAAGCGTCCAATTTTCCGCAGAAGCAGAACTACTATGGGGCAGAAGGATGCATTTAAGTCGGGACTTAGGCTCATTTTTCTTCATTTCTCTCATTTGTTGGTCGAATTTAGATCTCTTTGATGAGGGATTTTCACCTAGAACTTGGAGGTAAGTAATTTCTATACAGTATGAGTTTAAATCATGCATTATAGGTAGATTTTAATATAGAAATTGTGGAAATTATAAGTTTAGTGAAAAAACCTAGATCTTTGATAAATAATGGTATTAGACCCCAAAAATAATTATGGAATCGGGTAGAAATTATATATTTGGGTTTGTGAGGCTATGGGTAATATTTATCTTCAAAAATTTCCGAAATCCGGGCACGTGGGCCCAGGGGCGGATTTTAGGAATCTTCCAATTTGGTTTGGATTATGACTCTAGAAGCTAAATTATAAACTTTTGAGTATATATTGATTAATTTATATAATATTTGACTAGTTTCGGATTGTTCGACATCGACTTGAAGCTTTTAGAGACAATTTGTGGACCAGAAAGTGAGCTTGAGGATGAGATAAGTGTAACGACCCGACCGGTCGTTTTGCATTATTGGACCCTGTTCCCCTAGATGAAACTTTCTATAGTGTCTTATTGTGATTTATGCCTTGCGGGGGCGGGTAGTCCGGGATTCGGAAGTGTTTAGAGTGCTATAGGAACACCTTGTTCCTTAAGGTTGGCCTTTAAGGCCAAGTTTGACTTCGGTCAATATTTTGGATAAACGAACTCGAAATCGAGTTTCGACGGTTCCATTAGCTTCATATGATGATTTCGGACTCGGACATATGTTCGGAATGGGTTTTGGATTACCCGGGAGAGTTTCGACGCCCAATATTGATATAAGAGTTCTTTAGGTTCCTATTGTGGTTTGGGACGTGTTTTTGAGTTATCGAGGTCCAAAGGGAATTCTGGGATCGGGAGTAGTTCCGTTACGTCATTTATGACTTGCCTGCAAAATTTGGTTTCATTCCGAGTAGAGTAGGTCGGTTTGGCGCATTGTTAGCGAAGTCAAGAAAACTTAAAGTTCCTAAGTTTGGTTATAAGGGTTTTGAGGTGTGATTTTGAGTTTTAGCATTTTTTTGGGTGTTCGAAGGCTCGAGCGAGTCCGTATTATGATTTGGGGCTTGTTGGTATATTCAGACAGGGGCTCGGGTGGGCCCAGGTGCCTCCTGAAAACCACACGAGACCAAAAACCAGCTAGAATAGCTGCTGGTGGACTTGTTCTGGTGTGATCCGCAGGTGCGGGACCGCTCCTGCGGTCCTAGTCTCGCAGGTGCAACCCCCAGCGGGCATCCCATTTTTCCTAGGTCGGACAAAGTTCCGCAGGGTGCGGTCTCCTCTCCGCAGGTGCGTACCCAGGCTTCCTCGTCCATTTCTGCAGGTGCGAGCCTTTGCTCGCAGGTGCGAGACTGCAGGTGCGGTCCTCGAGCCGCAGGTGCGGAACCACTGTCAGGCAGTGTGTTTCTTAAATACAGGATTCTTCATTATATCTTCATTTCTTCCTCCATTAGAACACCTTGAGAGCTTGGGAAAAGGGCTCAACGACCCAACCACTGAAAGGTAAGTAGACTATATCCTAGAGTTAGTTAATGCATGCATTCTTAGTGGAATCTAACTACTTAATTAGTGAAAATTTAGGAATTTGGGTAGTAACCGAGGGCCTTCGAGAATTTAGAAAATTACCCGTGAATTGGCTATGAAATCATTCAAAAATCGTATATTAATGATCCTTAGGCTATGGGTGAGTGTTTCCTTTGAAAATTTTTGGAATCCGAGCATGCGGGTCCGAGGTTGGATTTTAGGATTTCTTCAAGAATGGAGAATGTGACTTATTAGTAGGAGGATTTCCATACTTTGAGCATACATTGATGAATTTGTATAACATTTGGCTAGTTTTGAGTCCTCGGGTGTAGAGTTCGGAGTTTCGGGCGCGTTCTTGGTCCGGGGAGTAGATTCGACACGAGGTGAGTCTCCTTTCTAACCTTCTAAGGGGGAAACTGTCCCCCCCTAGGTGATTTACATGCTATATGTGATAATTGTGGGGGCTACGTACGTACAAAGTGACGAGAGTCCGTACGTAGCGGCTATTATTGTTATGTCTGGGTAGTTAGGCCTACACCATGCCTTATGTTTTCCTTGGAAGGAACTATATTCTTAGTGAATTAATGTTACATGCGGCTTGTTTCCCCGAGATCATGGAATTAAAGAAATTTTAAGGATTTGATCACGAAGAGTAATTTATAAAGAACAAATGTGTGGATTGTGTGTGCATGTGACCGCTTAGCAATTTACATTCCGTGAGCAGAGTGTTATTTCCCCCACTCTCATGGGAGCGGTCCGTATGCCACATCGATATTGAAAGATATATATTATGGTTCAGGCCGTTGGACCCTCGGCAGTGTACATACATGATTATTATGATGGCTCAGGCCGGTTTTCCTTATCCTGTATGCGCATGTTAAATTTTTAAGAATTCTTTTATGGATTTTGACTGTCCAGATATATATTTTTAAAGGAAAGAAAAGAATAAGGAAGTAGAAATTGTATATTTACTTCCAGTATTTATTTGAATTACTGTTATTTTAAATGTTTAC
>ML359905.1:0-45368 GCA_005239505.1 Nicotiana paniculata | reverse complement strand
CCTTTAGAAACTCCAACCACCTATGCTGGCGCAAATTTAGATCCTTCTGCCTGAATATGTGCTTCAAACTCCGGTGATCCGTGAATATCTCACAGGGAACACCATATATGACGCCATATCTTCAGGGCGTGAACAATCGCTACCAACTTGAGATCATAAACAGGGTAGTTTGTCTCATGAACCTTCAACTGTCTGGACGCATAGGCAATCACCCTACCGTCCTGCATCAACACCGCTCCTAAGCCAATCCTCGAAGCATCACAATAAATTGTATAGGACCCGAAACCGGTAGGCAAAACCAACACAGGAGCTGTAGTCAGGGCTATCTTGAGCTTCTGAAATCTCTCCTCACACTCCTCAATCCATAGAAAAGATGCACCCTTCTGGTTCAGTCTGGTCATAGGCGTGGAAATGGATGAAAATCCCTCCATAAAACGGCGATAATACCCAGCCAAACCGAGAAAACTGCGGATCTCAGTAGCTGAGGACGGTCTGGGCCAACTCTGTACCGCCTCCACCTTCTTCGGATCTACCTTGATCCCATCCGAAGACACCACGTGGCCTAGGAATGCCACAGAATCAAGCCAAAATTCACACTTAGAAAACTTGGCATACAACTTCTTCTCCCTCAATGTCTGAAGCACAGTCCTCAAGTGCTGCCATGGTCCTCCTAGGACCGAGAATATACCAGAATGTCATCAATGAACACAATGAAGAAAGTATCAAGACAAGGCCGAAATATGATGTGCTTCAGGTGCATAAAGGTTGCTGGGGCATTGGTCAGCCCAAATGACATAACAAGGAACTCATAGTGGCCATATCTGGTTCTGAAGGTAGTCTTCGGGATATCCGGCTCCCGAATTTCAACTGATGATAACCCGAACGCAGATCAATTTTGGAGAACACCCTAGCACCTTGTAACTGGTCAAATAGATCATCAATGTGAGGCAATGGGTACCTGTTCTTCACTGTCACATTATTCAGCTGCCGGTAGTCAATACACATACGCATCGAGCCATCCTTTTTCTTCACAAATAATACTGGAGCGCCCCAAGGTGATACACTGGGCCTGATGAATCCCTTTTCAAGCAATTCATGCAACTGCTCCTTCAAATCCTTCAACTCAGGAGGAACCATGCGATAAGGAGGAATAGAAATGGGCTGAGTGCTCGGCAACAAGTCAATGCCGAAATCAATGTCTCTATCGGGTGGCATACCCGGAAGATCAGCTGGAAATACATCAGAATAGTCCCTGACAACTGGAACTGACTCAATTGTAGGGGTCTCAGCACTAACATCTCTCACATAAGCCAAATATGCATCACACCCCTTTTCAACCATCAATTGAGCCTTAAGAAAAGAAATGACTCGGTGGGGAGTATACTCTAAGGAACCTCTCCACTCTAACCTCGGTAATCCTGGCATAGCCAGCGTCACGGTCTTGGCATGACAATCAAGAATAGCGTAATAGGGAGACAGCCAGTCCATACCAATATAACATCGAAATCTACCATACTGAGTAGTAGTAAATCAACTCTGGTCTCAAAACCACTGATAGCAATCAAACATGACCGATATACGCGGTCCACAACTAGAGAATCTCCCACCGGAGTAGAAACATAAAAAGCGGAACTCAAAGAATCCTTGGATATCACCAGATGTGAAGAAAAATAGGAATATACATATGAATATGTAGAACCTGGGTCAAATAATACGGATGCATCCCTATGACAAACGGGAACAATACTTGTAATGAATAAATCTGAAGCAATGGCCTCGGACTGGGCCGGAAGAGCATAGTACCTGGCTTGGCCTCCCCCTCTAGGGCGACCCTTGACCTGCTCGACCTCCACCTCGAGCTGTCTGAGGTGGTGGGGTAGCAGCTGGGGCTGGAAGAATAGCTAGAGGACCTGGTGGAATACGTGGGGCCTGATAAGTCTGAGGGGGTGCACGCTGATAAGTCTGAGGTGGTGCGCCCTCCTTGCTCTGGAGCAATATCTGATCATATGATGAGGGTCACCACACTCAAAGAAACCCCTCAGAGGACGTGGCGGCCGCTACTGACTCTGAACTGGCCTGCTAGATTGGCCAGTGATAGCACCTCGAGCAGGAGGCACCTGAGATACTGGTGGTGCATAATAAGGCTCCTGAGGTCTAGGAGGAGCTGGAATACCACTAGCTACTGGAAGAGCTGAATGAACGAGGCGAATCACAAAAACCCTACCATAGCGTGCTGCTGGTGCACGGGCTCCTAAAAAATGACCGGTCTCTCAAGACCTCTTGGCCTCTCTCTCCTCCCTGTCCCGGGCTAACATAGTCTCAGTCCTCCGGGCAATACTCACGACCTGCTGGTAAGCAATATCAGTCTCCAGCTATCTGGTCATGTTGGTCCGAATACTGGGGTGGAGTCCCTCAATAAAGTGTCGAACCCTCTCTATGACAGTGACAACCAAAGCTGGTGCATGGCGAGCCAAATCGCTGAAACGGACTGCATACTCTGACACAGTCATGGTACCCTGGTGTAGCTGCTCAAACTCCGCACGCCAAGCATCCCTGAAGCTCTGAGGGACAAACTCAAGTAAGAACATCTCGGAGAACTGAGCCCAAGTAAGTGAAGCTTCCTCGTCCGGTCTACTAAGCTCAAAAGCACGCCACCACTGATAAGCTGCTCCCTCAGCTGGAAAGCAGTGAAAGAAACCCCACTCTTCTCCAGAATACCCATAGTGCGGAGAATGCGATGACATCCCTCAAGAAAACCCAGGGCGTCATCGGAACCTAGTCCGCTGAACTCAAGTGGGTGGTACTTCTTGTACCTCTCAAGTCGGAGCTGATCTGCCTCAGGAACAGCTATCCTAGTCTCATGCTCAGTTGGAGCTGCTGGGGGGCATAGGAATATACTCTGGAACCTGCCCAATATGAACCCTCTCCTCAGGAGTACAGGTTGCGGGAGTCTGTGTCTCTCCTCCGGCCTGGGATGTAGCTGGAGCTATCGGGAGTAGTCCCGCCTGAGACAGAGTATTGAAGTCACTCAAGAACTGAGCCAATGTCTCCTGGAGGTCTGGAGTAACAGTAGGGACCTCATGTGCCCCTCTAACTATAGCTGATGGGGGCTCCTCTACCTCTGCTCTAGCCGGTGCTCCGGCTGCACCGCGTGCTCGTCCTCTGCCCCGGCCCCTGCCTCTAGTGGCTCTGACCGAGCGCTCAGGTTCCTGGTCATCAGTACGTCCGGTACGGGTACGAACCATCTGCAAGCAAGAATAGAATAGAGTTTAAGAATTTGAGGACAGAAACTAGCACGATAAGGAATTCCAAAGAATTTTATTGTTCTTAACAGTTACATAGCCTCTCGAAGATAGATACGGACGTCTCTGCACCAATCTGCGAGACTCTAATAAACCGGCTTGTGATGTGTGACTCCTATGAACCTAGACGCTCTGATACCAACTTGTCACGACCCATTTTTCCCTCCAAAAGGTATCGTGACGGCACCTAGTCTCTACGACTAGGTAAGCCTAACATTTGCGAAAAATGATAAAATCAATAAAATAAAGACAGAAAAGAACTCAAGTTGATATAACATAGCTGCTCAGCATATACACTTTCACTTCCCAAAACCCGGAATGTCACTATAGTCACAAGCCCTGTACTAAATGTAGCTTTATACAATGAAACATTGGAAAAATACATAGGTCTTCTATGCCTATACTAGAGTAGAAGGGGACTCATGGGATTCTGCGGACGCGGCAGAATTACCTCGCGGTCTCCTGGCAGCTTCTAGAACGACTCCTAACCACGATACCGGGTGCTGGTACCTGGATCTGCACATGGGAAAAACATGCGTAGGAAAGGGCGTGAGTACTCCACATTCAGTACTCCGTAAGTGCCAAGCCTAACCCCAGTCAAGTAGTGACGAGGTCAGGTTGAGGCCCTACTGAGTTTTTAAAACAAGGCAATATATAATTTAAAACAGTGAAATATAGATAAGCAATGATCAACAGGACTAATGGAAACTGGAAGAATTAATAACAGAAAGAGAGCCCTCAGCTCAGCACAGCATATATCCCAACAATAAATGTGCAATGCAGTACACGGGGAAAGCTCCCAGATCTCAGTCCGTAGTCCCAATTTCAATATGCTATGCAGTACAGGGGGAAAGCTCCCGGATCTCTGTCCGTAGTCCCAATTTAAATATGCATTTCAGTACAGGGAGAAAGGAAACAGTAATACAGGGATGAAAACGAGTGATTTCATGGAGGTAACAATAGGATTTTAGCAACAATGACTCGTGTACGCACTCGTCACCTCACGTGCAAGGCGTCCACGTAACAAAATCAATATAAAAATACCTAAGGGAAAGTCCCCAACACAAAATTAGGCAAGCCACTTACCTTGACTGCGCTAATTAACTCAATACCACGCTCTTGCCACGAGTATCTGACTCCGGGTGGCCCAAATCTATTCAAATCGATTGCATGGTGTAAATATCACTGCAAGGGAATAAAATAGCTAATTATTTTTAAGCTAATACGGGAAATTAGGAAATTCGCCCAAAAAACCCCCGGGCCCACGTCTCTAGATCGGGTAAAATTTATATTTCCCGAACCATTCTCTCCTGAACCCACTCGAACAAGAAACAAAAAAATTCAACGTCTAAATCCTCAGATTTCTACTTGGGGAAATTTCATCCCAATTTCATCGTTTTTCATCCAATTTCATTGAATAGATTGAGGAAATTGATAGAGATTATTGATATACAAATGGACTAAGGTTAGAAAACGTTACCTATGATTCTCCTCTTCAAATCCCACTGAAAATTGCCAAGTTCCGAGCTCACAATTGATTTTGGAATTATGAATTTCAAACTCTCAGATTTTTGGTATAACCAACCCAGATGTTTCGCACTTGCGACATTGGGATCGCACCTGCGGTGCCGCACTTGCAGAAACACAATCGCAGGTGCGGAAACTCATTAAACGACCTGGGGTCGCACCAATCGCAGGTGCGGAAACTCATTAAACGACCTGGGGTCGCACCTGGGGTGGCTGGGACGCAGGTGCGGCTCCGCACCTGCGGATACTCTTCCGCGCATGCGGTCATGCCAGCCTAAGCTACGTCCACACCTGCGTGACCCCTTCGCACCTGCGTGCCCCCCTTCGCACTTGCGTGTCCGCACCTGCGATAATACCATCGCAAATGCGAGACACCAGAACCAGAATGGTTCCGCTGCTCTCAAAGTCCCAAACTCACCCGTTGGGCATCCGAAACAACTCTGAGGCCCTTGGGACCTCAACCAAACCTACCAATTGACCCTAATACCTTGTTCAAACTTGGTCGAGCCTTAAAACACATCTCATAACATCAAAATCATCAATTATGCATAGATTCAAGCCTAAGAACTTATGAAATTTCCAGAATCCACATCCGATGCCGAAACACGTCAAAACTCATCTGAATGACCTCAAATTTTGCACACAGGTCACAAATGACATTACGGACCTGTTGTCTCTTTCGGAATTCCATTCCAATTCCGATATCAAAAGTTCACCTATCGGCCGAAATCGCCGAAATTCTAAGTTTCGCCAATTTAAGCCTAAATCCGCAACCGACCTCGAAAATACATCCCGAACACGCTCCTAACCCCGAAATTACCCAACAGAGCTAACGGAGTTGATGGAATTCCATTCCGGATCCGTCTTCACACAGATCTAGCTACGGCCAGATTTCTAAAGCTAAATTCCACATTTATGGACTATGCGTCCAAAATAACCCCGGATTTCATCACTCAACGCTCCACAAGTTCCAATAATATAAATAGACATGGGAGAAGCGGTTAATAGGGGATCGGGCCATAATTCTTAAAATAATCAACTGGGTCATTACACTGTTATAATACAAATAATTAATACAGTAACATATACTATAACATGTTATATATGTAATTAAAGTAGCACTAAGTGTGTGTGTTATATATATACACACACTAACATATACTATGAAGTGTGTGTGTGTGTGTGTATACATACTTTGATAGCCGTATATATATAGGAACATGAAGTGCTAGGAACACAGGGTCGAGTTCTTTTAGAGATTGATAAACTTGTAAATTGATTCATCGACTTATAACTTATTTACATGCATCGATGAATATTAAAAACAAAATGTTTTGACCTATAACGATTAATAAAAAATAAAACGTCTCGACCTACAATAGAATAATATTATATTGGTTTAACAATTGATTAATTATTCGTATGTAGTAATGTATAAGATTGATCATCAATTACAATATAGTGTATGTGTGTGTATGAAATTACTCATATACTTAAATATAACTTAAAAAATTCCTTTACTCTAGCTATTATAATCTATTAAAAGTAATTACCTAGTTAATATAATTTTTTGTAAAGATTACGCTTATAATTTATAATTATTTATAATAATTATAGTTAAATAAAATAAATATTTATAGTTAATAATAAATTTTTATAGTTTATAATATATTTTTTTACAGCTTATAATATTTTAAAAAAATTAGTTTTTTTTTAAAAAACCCGATCAAAGTTGGTCAGTATTTGGTCAAACGGTCAAAACTTAATGTACCGACCAACGTTGGTCGCTAATTCTGAAATACAGAATGAAAAACGGGTCCCCCCCACTTCTCATCCCCTTCTCTATTTCCCTCACACAAATCCCATTCCCCACCTCGCGTAGCCACCGCCCTCGTTGTCGTTGACCGGACTGTCGCCCCTCTCTCTCCTTCTCCACCTAAAAAAAAAGCAAGGTTTGAATTACAACTCATATCTTTGTTATTTCTAGTTTTTGTTTCAATTATTTCAACATTATATTTTATTATTTTAATTAGTGTTTCAATTCTTTGAATATTATATTTTATTAAGGGCTAGGGTTTAGGTCTTGTTTTAATTAGTTTTGTTAATTAATTTTATTATTGTTGAATAGTTTAGTTAGATTTGAATTATACTTGGTATTGTCTTGAATAGTTTAGTTAGAATCTAGGGTTTAGGATATGATTTGAACTTTTAGGATATGAATTGAACTTTTTAGTTTATAAATTGAAATTTTAGGATATGAATTGAAATTTTAGGATATGAATTGGAACTTTTAGGATATGAATTGAAGTTTTAGGATATGAATTGAACTTTTAATTTATGAATTGAACTTTTAATTTATGAATTGGACCTTTTGGATATGAATTGAATTTTTAGTTATGAATTGAACTTTTTGTGTATGAATTCAACTTTTAGTTTATGAATTGAACTTTTAGTTTATAAATTAAAATTTTAGGATATGAATTTGACTTTTAGGATATGAATTTGACTTTTAGGATATGAATTGAACTTTTAGGATATGAATTAGAAATTTTAGGATATGAATTGAACTATTAATTTATGAATTAGACATTTTGGATATGAATTGGACCTTTTGGATATGAATTGAACTTTTTAGATATGAATTGAACTTTTAGTTTATGAATTGAACTTTTATTTTATAAATTAAAATTTTAGGATATGAATTTGACTTTTAGGATATGAATTGAAACTTTTAGGATATGAATTGAACTTTTAATTTATGAATTGAACCTTTTGGATATGAATTGGAAGCTCATATCAGAACTCTCCTATCTACCGGAATGTTTCCGATTCCCCGGTCTCGTGAGTCATCACCAGAGGCTCGACCTGCACGTGAGCATTCCTCCCATCCTCCCTGTGATTGTTCCTCCCGTCCTCCCCGTGGTCGTTCTTCCCGTCCTCCACAAGACTCTTCTCTATACCGTTTTGTAGATGAAAGTTCATCAGACGGTGATGATGATATTGTACAAAACACTCCTTGACTTTTATTTATTTTGAACTAGACAAATAGAACCGGTTTTGAACTAGTTGTAATAAGCTTTAACTTGGTTTTGTTAGTTTAATTTGTTAGTTTTATTCAACTTTAATTTGTTAGTTTTAATGTGTTTATTGAATTGTGTTGTTGTTGTTGTTGTTGTTGTGTTTTAGGTATTTTGGTATTGAATTGTGTTGTATTTATTGAATTGTATTATTATTTAGGGATTTTGGTATGCTGGCAGGTGGTGTAGCTGTCAAAATAAACATTTTATGCCAAAATTAAAACCTAGAAAACTTACCAAAGTTGGTTTGTATCTAAGTAAAAAAAATTATTTTCTGCAAATTAGCGATCAAGGTTGATCGCTTAAGTCTAAAAAAATAAAAAAATTAAATATTAGCGACCAAAGTTGGTCGGTTAATGAACCCAGATTTTAATATTACCGATCAACTTTGGTCGGTATGGTTAAATTTAAATTTTATAAAACAATATATATTTTACTTTACCGACCAACTTTGGTCGATAATTTTTAAATTTTAATAATTAATAAAATAACGTCATATTTATCAATAAAATCTTTGTTTCTTTATATTATTTTTGTTGCAATGTATTTTCCGGACCACGAAAAAAAAAATCGAACGCCGAGGTCGGCAAGAAGCTCTGAATCACCACACTCTTTTCCTCTAATAGTAACCTCTGTTTACGAAATCGAATTCCATCCTTTTCGTAAATGGCAGTCTTAACATCTCCAATTGTGTCCTGAAAAATCATGTATCACGAATAACCGCGTTACTGGTTTACACTAAAAGGACCAAAACACTCTCATTTTGGATCTTGAGGTCATCGAGATACTCGGAATCATCAGGATCAGTTCCACACACAGAATGTTAATTTCTGTTTATGAAATCGAATCCCTTCATATTTTTGAATGACAGCCTTAACATCTCCAATGGTGTCATCAGGCCCTACCATTAGCTCAAGGGTACGTCCTGAATCAATATTTCTCACAACTATTTGAGTGCTAGCTGGTGCATATCAAAGGATTAAAGTGGAACCCTTAATGATTCCAATAGAATGAAGAGCTTGTGCATCCCTCAGGGTCAATACCCTTTTCTTCCTGAATGTACGCTTTAACTGCAGCAATAATGTCATCTGGCTCAACCTTTTGTGCAAAGGTTCTTGAATTTGAACTAGATTTACCTGAAGAGCTATTATCTTCAAGGGTATTATTCACAACCAAGGACTGATTGTTAACATCTTTGAAGGTGTCATACGGAACATTGATGCTCATTATTCGCCTTCGTAACACATGGATCTAAAACAAGACATAGTACTAATTAAATCATCTATTTAAATACTCAATTTTCCTTTGAACATTAATTCAAAAGTATTTGCTCCATTTTTATTAAATTAACTAATCTAATTAATGAAAATTTGGTTTAACAAAAGGGAAAAAGGAAAAGATAGAGAATTCAAGAATGTGAGAATTCACCAAGACCTGTTGACTTTAGTGTACCTTTTCCTGCGGCCGCTGTTAGGTTTATATCGTTTTCTGGAGCCATTGCCAACTTTACTTTGCTTCCGTCTCCCCCTCCTACATGAAAGGGCAAATGGCTAAAGAATTTTTATGGGGAAAAGGCAGCTCAACTAACTACTCATATAATAGTAATAATTAAGGCGAATCAAATCAAAATCCCAAAGTTGGTTTGACTTTTACTCTCATTTCTCCTTATTGACAGTCGGATGCAAAAGTTCTTTCACGGGAAACATAAATCCCACCCCAACCCCAAAATAGTTATGGAGGCAACTGATAAAGATTAATGAATCTCCTCGTAAAATGACTCGACTTTTAATTATGGAGACAATTTCAATCCTCGCTAATTATGATTCTCCATTTAATTCTAAGCAACATGCTTTATGAATGCACATAATTATCAGTATAAACAAATTTCAAAAACTGACTTAGGTTAATTTTTTGGTGAAATTTTTTCTTGTACTCACAAAACTTCGAGATTTTTCAAATAAAAACATGTTCAAACACAACTTCAATATCTAAAAATTATTTTTCAATAAAGCTTCAAAAATTATTTTTTTAAATTTCAACCAATCTATATTCAAACGCTAACTTAATTTTAACTTCATGTTTTGGAGGCGGATCCAGGATTTAATGTCTATGGGTTCCTGTGACCTCGAGTAAATTTCAACAGTAACTAGGTTCACATTTAAACCTTTTAGATGTTTAATGAATTTTTAAAATATATTTATACTATTTGAACAAAAGTTACTGAGTTCACGAGATCTCGTAGATCGCAAGCTAGATCTGCCTCTGTCGTGCTTAGTTGGGAGAACCAATAGTTGAGATGCAAATAGGCTGCATTTATTACCTTTTCAGTCTGGTAATTTAGTTACCGGTTTGCTTAGAAAGTCCATAAAGCCTATAAATCACTTCGTCCCAGTTTTATCACCTCAAAAGATAAGAATAAACCTAAAAAAAATTCATTCAACTCTTTCGTGGTGAAAAGAAAGAATTGAAATGAAAGAGAATTATTAGGGCGTGGATTCATTCAACATGTGTGTTTGTTCTTGAGGCACCTTGATTTTTTTGGCAGCTCTATGAGGCCTACACGACCTAGAAAGAGGAAAATTCACATTAATATATTAAATCACTAAGGGGTCGTTTGGTACGATGTATTAGGTAAAAATAATATATGCATTAATTTTGTTTGATAAACTTTTTGAATTTATGGATTAGTTATGCAAGCATTAGTTATGCAACCTATTTGGTATTATCTTATACATAACTAATGCATAAGAAACCATGGTATAAAGTATTAACAATGCAATGGGTTTAATGCATGCATTAACTTAGTTAAAGACAAAATTGTCCTTCAAAATTTATGTTTGATTAAAATATGTTATTATATAATGCAATTTTGAAATAATCCAAGAAAGTGAGAAATAAAATTATATCCCTAGTAAATAAATAAATACTTAGCATATTTTCTTTTTTTATAAATAAATATTAAGTTCTATACTACAATATAGGTAGACAAATCAAATAATTTTTTAAATATTTTTCATATAAAAACATTCCTCAACATATCTTTATTTTAAAATAATAAAGTGATGGGCTGGTTATGAGGGTATTTTTGTAAACAAGCATTTTTTAGAAATTTTGTAATGTTTTAATACATCGAACCAAACAATGGATAAAAAATATGTCAGCATAACTAATGTCAGCTTAACTAATACCACCACTACTAATACACTCTATTCAACATTATTTTTTTATACTCTACCAAACGACCCCTAACACTTGCTTCAGACTCCCTTATAAACAAATCGAGAGAAAATATTATGTCTTATTTTCATAGCATCACTACTAATTTTGTACTAATTTTAAGAGTCGTACTGACATTGTTAGTAGTGTCTTATTTCCATAACATCACTAGTACTCCATCTTTTACTGAACAGATTATCAGGAATCCATAAACAAAACCTTAATGCTTTTATTTATCAGTGTGTGTAGGGTTGTTCAAAATTGAATCATAAACAGTAACCCAACTGTAAAATTAGTTTACTGACTTACTAGAACTGGATTATCAGATTAACGGTTGGTGAGCAGATTGAAGTTTTATAGTTAACTATTTATTGATTCGGGAACGAATTACTCAATTTTCGTATCGTATAAATCGTTAACTTGTTAAGAATTATTAATTTTATATTTCTACCCCTATGTATATAAAGTATCTGTTATTAACCTGAAAGGCTAAGGCCCCATTCATTTCCGACAAATGTTAGCCTTCTCCAACTAATATAGATCTTCTTGGGTCCAAAGAATTAACGTACTTTCACTCAAAATTTTAGTGTTTAGTGCCAGTAAGCATGATACACCTCCCAGTTACCCTTGTGATTTGGAACTTGTAAAGCACCAAAGAAACTTTTTTCTAAGATTTTAATATGACAGATTTTTCCACAAGACTTTTTTTAAAACTTTCTACAATACTCAACCACAGTGAATTTGTCTTGAACCTCCCATAGACTAACAACATACACCCACGGAGAAAGCCCAGTTGACTGGCTCAACAGGTTGAGAATCCATTGCTTATCAGCATCTATTAGCAGAAAAAGAAATGAAAACATTGTATTGACTTGGAAGGCCAAATAGAGCGAGAGAGGACAAAGGAGACTCAATTGAGATTAAGATGCAGATCTTTTGTTTTTAGATTTAGCTAATAAATCGTTCGATAACCTACCAATAATTGCTAACCAATATCAAATCGTCTAATATCTTATCGGTTGGCTAGCCGATTAGTATATTTAAAAGTTAATAACTAATAAGTCGAACCGTTAAACGAAATTATATTTCTGATCTGCTCGATAAGCAACCCTAAGTATTTGTTTTCCTCTTTTGGATCGTGGGCCTCATAGATTAATGCTAGAGAGATAAGGTGCAATTAGGGTGTTCACGGGACACCGAAAAATTGAATCAAACCGAATACCGACTCAAACCTAAAAAAAAAAAAGTTAACATATTTTTGGTTTGAGTTGGTTTTCGATTTTTAATTTTAGAAACCGAGAAAATTTGATTTAATTTTAGTCTAAGTAAAACATAATCGCAAAAATTGAACGAATCCCACCATATAAATATTTATTTAAATTTACAATTACAGACACATAGAGTACATATTAATTTTTTGCACTTTTGGTTTGTAGTCTAGTTCTTTGGTAAATGACAACTTGTAGTAATGAGTAGGTGGATTGGTAGGTTATGCTAGAATATAGTTAATGGAATATGTGTTTGACAATGTACGTCAAATAATTTTTATAAAAAGACAAACACCAAATCACTGAAAAAGTGATTGAATTGGTTTGGTTTGATTTCAATATTTATAAAACTAACTTAATTGATTTAGTTATCTTTTAGAGAAAAATCGATCCGGATCGAATCATTAACACCCCTAGGTGCAGTAAGGCAAGCACACATGTGTTCACTCCACTGTCAATAGAATCTTAAGCCAAATTTTCTCTCATTTTTGTTCTTTTTTTGTCACTAAAGAGTTGAATAGATATGCAATATTCACTATTGAGGCAGCGCAACCAGTGAAAAAATTAAGTATGGCTGGAGTTCTCTTAGCAATTCAGTTACTTGGTTACACACCAAAAACGCACTATTAAATACAACATATTGTATTTGTTCTCCTAACTAATTAAATCCCAAATTAAAAATCCTTGATTAATTTTCAATTTATAGACATAATCCTTTTTAAATGCATTTATAGACAATAAATTGCGTCGAGAAAATTAAATCAAGACCGAAAATACTGCAACAATCATAGTATTTTATTTCGAATATTTGAGTGTTATAATCTCTATGAATCATCTGCTTCTTCCTTTCAATAGTAAATAAATTCAAGGGCCTTTGAGCTTGATCTTAAATCTATATTTGTTTCTACGAAAGATGATCTTGAATTCAACTAGCATGAACTTTGATTTGAACTTGTACTCCTTGAATCTTGATTTGTTCTTCGTTCTTGAGCTTGAACTTGATTTCTTGAGCTTGAAGTTCTTCGTTCTTGAGCTTGAACTTAATTTCTTGAACTTGAACTTGATTGCTTGAAGCTTAGAGAAATTTGCGGTGTTTGATCCACGAGCTCTCTCTTACTTCTTGTTATAACCTCTGGTCTCTTTTCTAGGTTATGAAGACCCCTATTTATAGTTGTGGAGGGAAGAGTTATGATAAGAACAAACTCTTTCCGGCCAATCAAATTGAAGTTTGACAAGGCCGCATTTGATTGGCCAAAACATGTCAGTTGCACACATGGCGCGATTTCATTGGCCTTTTAATGTGACTTGGCAGGCCTTGTCATTTTGATACGTGGCATGATCCTATTGGCTCTTCCGCTTGACTTGGCGTGCCACGTCACTTGACACGTGGGCATCAATTTGGACCTCTAGGAAGATGAAATCTTGAGCCTAATGAAGTGGACTTATCAGTTTAGCCCAGTTAAATGGGCTAGCCCAATGGTTTAAGACTTATTTATTTAATCCTTATATATTAGATTTATATAATTAATTCAATTATATTAGCCCATAATATGTATTTGACTAATATACTTTAAACTTAAAATATAGTCCTTTACTGGATTTGAAATCCGATAAAATTTATATGCCTACAAATGCCCCCTACTTCGAGGCTTGTCGGGTATAGAGTCATCAAATCTTCGAGACTAGACTTGAAGTATCTCGAGATAATAACATATAAGCACATATAAATCATTTATATGGATCTATAATATGCTGGGAATTTTGAATCCTTTTTATTTTTTACAAAAACGCGTGCTTCTTCGTCATTCCAAAACTGTTGTTTCTAATCAATAATGGGCGTAACATGTTTTCTTCTAGTGAAGAGCACTTTCAAAATATATAGACAATTTCACAACACATCAGCCTATTTTTATAGAATGAGTTACTAGAAAAAATACAAATTCTCATGATCATAATATATTTCTTTGACCAGTTATGAGTATCATTTAATAATTGGTACACCTTTTAACCCCAATATACTGTGTTCCTTGGTTAGAGCACATACAACCAAAGGAATCTCTCAATTAGAAATTTGAACAGTCTTTTACTTAAACAAAGTCATAACAAAAGCAGGATTTTATTCCGCCTAGGAAATGAAACAATTGTCGCCGACTCGCCGCCTCTTGCATATCCCACATCGAGCATAGCTTATTAGTTGCCTCCTCTCCAAAATCTATAAAAAAATCCCTGCGCTCGTATTTGTCATCAATTCACACAGTATTTGCAAGTCGCTTGAGTCTATTTTTGTGGACTCGGAAGCATTAACGCGAAGGTAATTTCTTCTTCTTTTCTTGTGCTTTTCTTCTTTTGTTATTTTTTTTTCCTTTTTGTAGGTAAAAAAAGTGAGAGTAGATTCCTCCATGCATGAAGAATGCAATTTTAGATGTGAAGGGATGAATACTCATCCCCGTCCGAGTATCTGAGAGATTACTCTCAAGGTGGCCCGACTATCGAAGAGATTACTCTAAATGTGGCTCGAATATCGGGGAGATTACTCTCAAAATGACCTGACTATCAAAGATATTACTCTCAATGTGGCTCGACAATCGGAGAGATTACTCTCAAAATGGCCCGACATTTACCTTAGTCGCATAATTTTCAGCTTTACGCACTTGTACGAAGATACATATCTTGTAGTGGGAGAGTCCAAATAACGAACCATTCGATTTCTCGAAAATTAGACTTCAATATCTAAAATATATCCAAAACTTAGAATTAAACACCTTCAAAATCGATCCAGATAATATTTTGAAATCAACTTTAGATACCACCACGTTGAAAATTTTAGGCAATCTCACCAAAAAAATTATATCTTGGTGTAGAAAAGTCAAAATCATGAACCGTTTGATTTTTTGAAAACATAACTTGCAAATATATAATATATCCAAAATAAAATATCTAATTCCTTAGGGATAGAATCAGATAATAGTTCGAAATCAATATTAAATTCTGACGCGTCGACGATTTCAGATTTGCGAAGTCTCACCAAAAAAATCATATCTTGATGTAGGAATGTCAAAATCACGAACCGTTCGATCTACTGGAAAATTAACTTCCAAATATATAACATATATAAAATTTAAAATTTAATGCTTTAAGAATAGTTTCAGATAATATTTCGAAGTCAATACTAAATTCTGACACACTGACGATTTCCTATTTGGGCGACTTCGCCAATAGTTTTGTATCTTGAAGTAGAGACGTCAAAATCACGAACCACTTGATTTCTTAGAAACTAAACTTCAAAATCTAAAACATATCTAAATTATAAAATTCAATGCCTAAGGATAGTTTCAGATGATAGTTCGAAGTCGACTTTGGTTTCATATATGCCGACAGTTCCAAATTACCGCGACTTTACCAAAATTTTTGTTTCTTGATGTGGAAGCCTTGAGATTGTAAGACCTTTTTAATTGTCAGAATTTGAAATTCGATAGCTTCATTCTCACCAAATATCTTGGGTTCAAGTCTTACTGAATTTGAAACGTCGTGATGGCACACTAAAAAAAACTTGAAGGTTTGGCGAACATGAAGCCATAGCGGATCCCCGGACTTCAGTGCAAACATTTGGTAGCCCCCTGAAAGATATTAACCATTTTATTTAAGCTACCAATTTTCCATAGAGGGTTGCCCCCTTTAACTCAAATGGGATCCAAAGTTTAACAGATGAATGGTATCTCAGCTCGATTTTCAAGTGCTGATTGAATGGGTTACACTCCATCGTACTTCATTCGGACAACGATTAGGGGATTATGTATCTTTTGAACTTATGAAACTGAACTTAGAATGAAATTCTAAGCTGCCTACGCACCTCGGTGAAGAGGATCAAGTCATACCATAGTTCAAAATGGGTGGAATTTTTTTTATGTCCTAACTTTTGCCTAGGCCGCCTCTTTCGAGATTTTCAATCTAGCTAACTCTTTTTTTGGGCCGTACACAGTTTATACTCTTGCGGGCCAGAAGTATAGGAACATGCAGTTTAGGCTCATGCGTCAAGGAGCGTTGCAACTTTAAGGATAATACTTCTTCAAAAACTTGTCATTGATATGGCCGATTATCATGCCATCTGCATCAACCAGCTTGTAAACCCCACTTGAGTGAGCTTCTTGTACGACATATGGCCCATCCCATTTTAAAGTGAGCTTTCCTACAGGTTTATGGGAAGTAATAATGGGTCTTCTTACGTCAAGGTCTTGATCTCCTACTTTAAAGGATCCCAGGCGAACTCTTTTATTGAAGGCGCGAGACAATCGAGCTTGATAACATTCAAGACTCTATTGAGCTTCCAACCTCTTTTCATCAAGAGCCTCCAACTCTCTAATCGAAGTCGAGCATTTTCTTCATCAGTGATCCCTTCTTGAATAGCCAGTCGTAATGAATGTATTTGACGCTTAAGTGGCAAGACGGATTCGACTCCATAAGCGAGTCAATAAGGAGTCGCTTGTGTTGGCGTGCTGTGAGTCGTCCTATATGCCCATAGATCTTCTTCCATCCGGTCATTCCAATCTCATTTGGATTTGGAAACGAATTTCTTTAGCAAGTTGCATAGAGTTTTATTCAATGCCTCAACTAGACCATTTACGACAGCATTGTACATCGAAGAGTTACGTTGCTTGAAGCCAAAGAGATCACAAATCTTGATCATCAATCTATCATCGAATGGATTTCCATTTTCCGTTATTATGTAACGAGGAACGCCAAATCGATAGATTATGTTTACTCGGATGAAACTTGCAACACTTTCCTTGTTTACCTCCTTAAGAGCAACAAATACAACCCATTTTGAGAAGTAGTCAGTTGCAACCAAGATGTATAGGTTCCCACCAGAGGACTTTGGCAGTGGTCCAACAACATCCAATCCCCAAGCGTCAAACGACTAGGATGCAACAGTCATGTGAAACACTTCAGGAGGTTGATGAATAAAATTCGCATGGAATTGACAAACCTTGCATCTTCGAGCGTAGTCCAAGCAATCTTTTACCATCGTTTGGCCAATAATATCACATCCTTTTATATGGAAGTGGAGCTTTGGTCCAGACTGGTGTGACCCACATACCCCAGAATGTGCCTCTTCCAAAGCTTGGAGTGCTTTTTATTCCCCTAAGCATCGCAAGAGTACTCCCTCGAACGACCTTCTGTATAGAGTATCTTTGTAGTAAAGGAAGTGAGGTGCACAACGACGGATTTCAGTCCTTCTACTCGGATTTTCTAGAAGTATCCTATAGCATAAGTAATCGATAAGGGGTTGTCGCCATTCTTCTTTCTCAACTTCAGAAATAGCGACAAGATGCTTGAGTTTATTTTCTTCACCTTCAGCCTCATTTGGCGGCGGTACTACCCATTTTTGGCAGACAATAACTTGCTTGATCAGACAGGGTAAATGATGAAGCTAGGGCAGCTAAAGCATCATCCTTCTTATTTTCTTTCCTTGGTACATGCTGAATAGTCACATCACCGAGCCTCCCCATTAATTTTTTAGCGTAATCATGATATGGGTGTAGTTCCGGCTTCTTGACCTCACAACTACCTAGAAGCTGATTGACCACTAACTGAGAGTCACCAAAGACTTGCAATTGCAACCTCTTCATTTCGACAGCCATTTCAAGCCCAAGTATTAGTGCTTGATACTCAGCAATGTTGTTAGAGCAAATTTGCGTTAACGTAAAAGAGTAGGGCAAAAATTCACCTTGAGACGTGACAAATACTACACCAGCACCAGCTCATCCGCGGTGTGCAGCACCATCGAAGTACATCTTCCATGGAGGCTGAACTTCAATGACAATTGCGTCCTTATCAGGTAGTTCGTCAGTCAACTCCCAATCATCAGGTATAGGGTGATTTGCCAAGAAGTCTGTTAATGTTTGTCTTTTTATAGCCTTTTTAGGGATGTACACGAGTTCAAATTGTTGATACTGGAGGTACCACCTTTCTAGTCGATCACTAAGGACAAGTTTTGACATCACGAACTTGATGGGATTTTCTCTAGAAACCAAACGAACGACATGAGCTTGAAAGTAGTGCTTCAACTTTTGGATTGAAAAGACTAGTGCCAAACATAACTTTTCAATTGGCGAATAATTCAGCTCATTTTGTGTCATCATCCTGCTCAAGTAGTAAAGGGAGTTTTCTTTCCCTTCGCTATTTTCTTGGTCCAACAATGCTCCAACAGACTTTTCTTGTGCTGAAATGTATAGTATCAGCGGCTTTCCAAGTATAGGGGATGCCAAAATTGGAGGCTTCATCAAGTAGGATTTAATGGTCTCAAAGGCATTGCTACACACTTGGTCCCATTTGAAAGGGACACCTTTCTTCATAAGGCGACTAAATAGTTGGCACCTCCCAGCTAGGTTTGAGATGAATCTCCTAAGGTACGCTAACTTTCCTTGCTGACTTTTCAATTCGTGAATATTTCAAGGCTCATGCATTTTCAAAATGGCATCCACTTTGGCTTGATCAATTTCGATCCCTCGACGTCGGACAATGAAACCAAGGAACTTTCCAGAAGTAACTCCAAAGACACATTTCAATGGATTCATCCTATGTTGGTACCTCCGGAGCAACTCAAATACCATTCTCAAGTCTTTCAAGTGGTCGCCCTTCTCTCTTGATTTTACCACCAAGTCGTCAACATATTCGACATTCTTGTGGAGAAGATCGTCAAAAATATTCTGCATAGCCCTTTGGTTAGTAGCACCAGTGTTCTTCAAGCCAAAAGGCATTACCTTGTAGCAAAAAATATCCTTGGGGGTACGGAATGCAGTAAGCTCTTCATCTTTTGGTGCCATGCGAATTTGGTTATAGCCCGACGAACCGTCCATGAAAGACATTTCCTCGTAACCAGTAGTAGCATCGATCATCAGCTCTGGAATAGGAAGCGGGAATTCATCTTTGGGACACGCATTGTTGAGATCCCTGAAGTCAACACATACTCGAATTTGGCCATTCTTCTTCCTTGCAGGGACAATATTGGAAACCCATGCTGGGTATTTAATTTCCCGAATAAATCCAGCTTCAATGAGTTTATTAACTTCGGTTTCAATCAGGAGAACCAAGTCGCGCCTTTGGGCTTGTTTAACAGCGCGAGCACCATTCTTAACGGCAAGGTGATGGACTGTTACTTTCGGGTCCAAGCCAGGCATCTCTCTGTAGCTCCAAGCAAAGACATCCTTGAACTCCTTGAGTAACTCAATATAAGTGCTTTATTGATCAACTTATAATAAAGCACTTAGGTAGGTGGGTCTTGGTTCTTCATTGGTGCCAAGGTTAACTTCTTTTAAGACATCAATTGTAGTCTTCACTCCTTCTTCAAATTCAGGTGGAGCATATTCCGCATCTTCGTCTTCTTGAGAGCCCCCATCATTGAAGGATATGTGATAACACGGTGAAACATCCTTCAATTCTGCATTATCCTCCATTAGAGATAAAACACCATATTCGTTTTGTGCAATAACATGATACGAAGAACCCACACTTTCTTCGTCTTCATCACGTTCTTTAGTGAGACCATAGTGTATGGCTTCACCTTCAGTACTTCATCACACGAAACCATGACTTTTGTTTGTCACTTCATTCTAGAAGGAACCAAACTTTGGAAATTTTTAGAGATCTTCTGAATTTTGGGCAAAGCGGGTGTTCTTGTATTTCGATAATTTCTCTGGAATTTATTCCCCTTCTTTAATGGACCTAATCTCTCAAATACGGAACAGTTGATTTTCCAAGTCGGTCAAAGACAGAAGGCCTGTTAGAAGCGGCAGATTCGTCTTCTACAGTGATATAATTGCTACTCGCCCTTCTTATTGAGATGCGCACTGGTGACGGTTGCTTGTATTCCAAACCTTCACGAGGTTGCCCCATTGCAGCTTCTGATGGGAGCTTCCCTAACTTTGACGGCTCATTGGGATTGTATCCAACCTTTGCAAATAGCTTGTAAGCGTTAGGATCAAAACCTTCATCTGTCCGCTTTGTAGGGAGTGCCACTTTATGCAGACGATTTTGGGCTACAAACCCTGCAAGCGGCTTCGAGGACAACTTTACTGCCTCAATTCGTTTTACTGGAAGAGTTAACTCCTTTAGCATGTTAGCTTGGAGATTAGATGATTCGCCTTCATCTTTCTTCCTTTTAGGGACATATTGGAGCGCGGGACTTAATTTCTTGCCATAAGACGCAATATCCCTTCTATGAGATTTATTCATGCCGGGTTGTACCTTCTCAGTAACAGCTTTGGCTTTACCAATAGTCACCTCAGTTCTTTTAGTTGTGGGCTCGTCATTCTTGCTTTTCATTCCATCGTCAACTTTTAGCTCCTTCACAATGTGGTTCTTCAAGTAGAACTTTGCATCGGCGAAGTGTGACTCTACCTCGGTGAATGGCGCATCATCGACAACTATATTCTTCTCGACTTCTCCCTCGTAGTATTTTAAACATTGATGGTAGGTAGACGGAACTACTTTATTCTTATGTATCCAAGGCCTTCCAAGCCAGACATTGTATGAAGTCTTCGCATCGATCACATGCAACCATGCACTTGATTGCATATCTTCAATGGTGATTCCTAGCCTGATCGCGCCTATGGATCTTTGCCTCCCTTGGTTGAATCCTTGGATCATCACATGACTTTCTGAGAGTTCGTTCATGGGAATACCAAATTCTTTCACAGTGCAAATTGGAAAAATGTTCACTGAGGATCCTCCATCAACGAAAATTCGATTTACCCTTTCATCACGCATATAGCCAACCAGGTACAATGGGCAGTTATGAGGAGTGTCACCTAGCAGAAGATCATCATTTGTTAATGTGACTTTTTTATCACAAGCATTAACTTCTTGAGGAGTGGACTCGATAAGCTTTTTCGAAGATAGTGCCAACGATAGGTCATCACTTATTTCTTTTCCTTCGTCATTACGGCAACAAGAGGCATCAATACCCCCATGGGAAATCTTCGTGCGAAACCAACTTGGTAAAAACTCCTCCAAGGTCCTTGGATGTCGTGGCTTTTGAGGGTGGTGCACCTCCACTTTCGCTTTCTTTACATGCTTAACTGGATTCAATCTCGTAGGTCTTTTCACCATTATGTTCCTCGTTGGTTGTTCCATTGATCCTTTTGTGGCGCCTACGACGAGTCACTAATGTCCAACCTTCATCATCCTCAGGTTGACCGTCTTCAGCTTTGTAGTTCTCCAGTAATTCTTCATCTTCACTTTCTTTAGAACTACATAATTCGTCCGGACTGAATGAGCCAAATATGATAGAGACTTGATTTGCGCTTGCTTTCTCATCTTCAAGCACGATCTTCTTTTCACGAGCCAAGTCGATAACTTTGTCCTTGAAGACAAAGCACTTCTCTAGAGGGTGGCTCACGAGTCGATGATATTTGCAATAATTTGGATCATCGATTTTCTCAACTTCATTTGGTCGCTTCATCTTCAGAATCTCAATGAGATTTAACTCGAGGAGTTCTTCAAAAATAGCTGGCACATCAGAATCCAGAAATGGGTACTCTTTCTCTTGCATTTCTTTTAGAGTTAACTTTCCACTTGGTTTATCTTGAAACGAAGTGGATTTCATACTCTGCTTTTTGCTCACCTTCGTCGTGAACTTCATAGGTGATGTGTTGACATTCATAGCTTCTTTGTTTTCAGATCTTTGTACAAGTTTGCTCAATTTTCTAACTCCTTGCTTGTCCTTCACTTTGCGAGGTTCATAGATGGGCAGCCTATCATTTCTAGCAAAGGTCATGCTCCATTCCATGTCATGGGCACGAGTTTCAAGTTCTTCAAATGTGGTAGGCTTGATTGATACCTTGCAAGATGTAGCGCAATACCTAATGCATACCTTGGACGCATATCTCTATGCCAGAAGCTTCACTAAGCCTGTCTTTACAATTGAGGCTTGCATTCCTCCAACGATTGATAAAGTCGATAACTGTTCACTCTTCTGTTGACGAGTATTTGTGAGTTTTATCATACTCACAGTACGTCTCGTGCTATAAAAGCGATTGAGGAATTCTTGCTCTAGTTGATCCCAGCTATCAACAGATCCAGCCTCAAGGTCCGTGTACCAATCAAAAGAATTTCCTTTTAATGAGTGGATGAACTGCTTGATGAGGTAATCTCCATAATTCCCAGCATTGTTGCATGTCTCGCGAAGTGCACCACATGTTGCTTTGGATTGCCTTTGCCATCAAACTGTTGAAATTTTGGAGGTTGATAGCCAGCAGGCATCTTCAACATATCTATCCTTGAAGTGTACGGCTTTGCATAGGTAAAGGAGGACTTATAAGAGACTTCATATTTGTTTTTTATAGTCCCTTCAATAAACTCCTTTAGTTGATTGATTGGAATTATCCCTTCCGAAGAGACTAGAATTTCCTTAGTGGATGCAACTTGTCGTGGGGGAGGATCAATCTCTTGAACTTCTGGGAGTTTGCCAGGTGCATGGATGGATTCTTCTTCCATCAAGATTTCCACCCTATTTGTTAGCTTGTTGATTCTAGCATCTTGATTTTGCATGCACTTGGTCAAGACAACGATTGCTTCCGTCAAGTTTGCCAACTGCTCCTCTACAGATGAAGTGTTTGTCACCATGGCTTGCATGATTGTCATGGACGATGGAGAGCAGCATGGATTTGCACACAGATTGATCCTTGATTGGCTCACGCTATGTGGTGTAAGTGGGGAGGATCCATCACTTGAAGCGTCATCATCTTCCTTCACAGCAGAGTGCTTGGATCCGGAGAGGTCAAGCAGAGCAAGAATTTTCTTGATCTTTTAAGCAACATCGCTTCATCCTTCGGGTGCATTTATGGAAGATCTTGATCCTTTTGAGGATGAAGATCCGAAAACAGGCGTAGATGCGGACGGCACTTTGGGTGCTTGTTTTCCTAACGAGCTTGCTTTGCTCCTCGTAACTGGTCCAAAGCTTCCAAAGGTAACATCGAGGATGCTTTCCACATCAGCATAGAAACTGGAATTAGCAGCCTTGGCGGAAGTTGAACTGGAGTTGATTTTCTAGGAAGCCATTTCGTTGTTCTTGAACTTTTGTGATTGAAAAGTTGAGATGAGAGGTAGAGATTGTCCCACTGGGCGTGCCAGAATTTGTAGACAATAAATTGTGTCGAGAAAATAAAATCAAAACCGAAAATACTGCAACAATCATAGTATTTTATTTCGAATATTTGAGTGTTGTAATGTCTATGAATCCTCTGATTTTTCCTTTTAATAGTAAATAAATTCAAAAGCCTTTGAGTTTGATCTTGAATCTATATTTGTTTCCACGAAAGATGATCTTGAATTCGACTAGCATGAACTTTGAGTTGAACTCGTACTCCTTGAATCTTGATTTGTTCTTCGTTCTTGAGCTTGAACTTGATTTCTTGAGCTTGAAGTTCTTCGTTCTTGAGCTTGAACTTGATTTCTTGAACTTGAACTTGATTGCTTGAAGCTTGAAACTTGTAGAGAAATTTGCGGCGTTTAATCCACGAGCTCTCTCTTGCTTCTTGTTATAACTTCTTGTCTCTTTTCTAGGTTATGAAGACCCCTATTTATAGTTCTGGGAGGGAAGATTTATAATAAGAGCAAACTCTTTCCGACCAATCAAATTGAAGTTTGACAAGGCCGCATTTGATCGGCCAAAACATGTCACTTGCACACGTGGCGCGATTTCATTGGCCTTTTAATGTGACTTGGCATGCCTTGTCATATTGACACATGGCATGATCCTATTGTCTCTTCCGCTTGACTTGGCGTGCCACGTCATTTGACACGTGGGAATCAATTTGGGCCTCTAGGAAGATGAAATCTTGAGCTTAATGAAGTGAGCTTATCACTTGAGTCCAATTAAATGGGCTAGCCCAATGGATTAAGATTTATTTATTTAATCCTTATATATTGGATTTATATAATTAATTCAATTATATTAGCCCATAATATGTATTTAACTAATGTACTTTAAACTCTTAAAGTATAGTCCAAGTTATTTTATTGGATTTAAAACCCGATAAAATTTATATGCCTACATCATTAATAAAACATAATTCTAACTTTAATGTTCAATTGGTCGGGTTTGATCAATATGGTAGCAAGATGCGCCGTAAAAATTGCGCGGGTGATCACGCTCAACTATGTCTAATAAAAGACTAAGCGGGCGTTGCAAATATAATCCGGGGTATTATGCCCAGAGTCGATCCCACAGGGAATTAACGTATCAATCAAGTCTTTAGAATACGCAACTTTTACTCAATCAATTCTCTCAAGACTTTTTGAATATAAATTGGTGATGTTTTACTATTTCTACTGACAATAATAATAACTAACGATTACTAACAATGTGTTGTAAAAAATTATGATAAAGGTCTAAGGCTATGGTTTCCCCCGTTGGTGAACTTACTTCTCGGATATTTCATATAACTTGATTAATTATCTCTATCAATCATGAACACTCTATCTACCATAAATCTCTCTCAAGTAATTATGATAATTTACTAGACGCACTCTCTCAAGTTACGCTAGCTAGATTGCATTACAGTTCACTTTAGATTGCACCCGAAGTATCGCTATTTCTAATCCAACTTCTAAACCCTCGGTTATGACTTTAGTCTATACTCTAGGAGTGGTANTCCACCAAAACCCTAGATTAAGAAAATTAGCTACTCATATTCATAAGAATCAATTCTAAAATAACTTGCATAATTGAACTACAAAATAATAAATAAAAGCTATAAAAATCAATGTTTGCTTCACTGAGTAGTAATCCAAAGGTTTTTTCTTCACTTCAATGGCTTCCCCCCTTCAAGTTGTGTTTTTGGGTCTATTTATATGTTTGGGATACACCCTAAACGTGTAAGAGACTTCTATTCCAATCGGAAAACACTTAAAACTCTTCAAAACTCGGATTTGACTGGATCAGGGGCCAAGCGTTACAGGCCAAACGCCTCGATAATGCCTGGCCAGACCTGGCGTTTGGGCTCTGGCGCATGGATAACGCCTGGCTAGGCCTGGCGTTTGGGCTCTGGCACCTGGATAACGTCTGGCCTCACCAGGCTTTATAGCCCAAACGCACGGCTATAGCCCGGTGCACTCCTCTTCGCCTCTTGAGCGTATTTTTGACGTTCATGCATCCATTTAGCTCGGCTTCCATCTCCAATTCACATACACATGAAATAGACTCCATTATGCACATACAAAGTGTATTTTTATCATTAGCGCACATAAAATGTATATAACGTGTTAAACCATGAATTCTAGTCACACATCAGCGAGGCACCCTATTTGGTCGCCCCCATTTAACTTATACCCGTTTTTTTTAAAACTTTTAACTTGTACCCATTTTTTAAATAACTTCAGCTCCCATTTCCCTCGCTGAGTTGAAGTTCACCAGTTAAGTTGAAGTTCGCCAGTTATAAAGACAAAACTTCAGCATACGGGGCTGAAGTTCCCCCAGTTTACAAAGACAAAACTTCAGCTCTAGAGCTGAAGTTTTGTCTTTGTAAACTGGGGGAACTTCAGCCCCGTATGCTGAAATTGTTGTCTTTATAGCTTGGGAACTTCAGTCCCGTATGCTGAAGTTCCCCATTTACAAAAGACGAAAGAGCTGAAGTTTCCCAGTGTAACTAGGGGAGCTTCAGCCCGTATGCTGAAGTTTTTGTCTTTGTAAATGGGGAAAAGAATTTATATTGGTCTTATTTTAACGATTATAGTTGGCAGCTTTTCTCGTTGAGAATAATTAAAATACAAGTCAGTAGAATTAATGTGCTTTTTATATAAAAAACTTCAACACAACTTTTCAGTTTTCTTCTAATAACATATATTTTTAGGTTTCTGGTACTTATTGTTTCATTTTGGACTTTAAAATTTCATGTCTGACTTATTTTATAAATTTGTAACTGAAGAAAAAAATTAACACATCATCTATAAAAAGAAATTATGTCAAATACAACAATATTACATATCATTATCTATACAATAAAATATCTATAAGTACAAATATATAACTAGCTAACTAAATTATATTCTTCATTTTCTCAGGTTGAGAAGATAATCAGTTACTTTGAATTCAACGATTTTGTCAATATAATATCATATATTTTCCTTAATTTAAATGGATGTTGTATCGATTTCGACATCAAATGCTATTACAAATAATTTATTTTATTCTATTCACCTTTTTATTGATGGACGTAAAATATACGTACAGTGCATGTAAACTAAAATTAGTTCTTTTTAGACAAAATACATAAAATACCGCCTGACCTTGTGGTCAAATCTCCTTTACACATCTTTTGATTACAGAAATAATTTTATACACTCAAACCTTGTAGAAGTGTGTCAATGACACACTACTAATATGTTTGACCACTTTTTCTTAACATGTGCGTCACACATGAATAAAGTTGTGACACGTGCCACTAACTTCAAAATAGAAAAATAAAAAGAATCCATCCAAGTTTTATTTAAAAAATAAAGAGAAAGAAAAGGACTCCCACCTAACTCGTCGGAGAATTTACTCGGGCCACCAATGTCGAGAGCAATTTTTGTATAATAACTTCACATTTTTCTACAACTGCATCAGGTTTCAATTCCACAAATTCATAGGTTCCAAATTATGGCTACACGAGATTATTTTTTTAATAGAAAAAATAAATTAGTCTTCGCTTCCCCATCTTTCCGAGTGACGGATTCAGAATTTTCATTAAAGAATGTCAAAATATAAATAATTAGATACATCAAAAAGTCAAGAATGATCAACGTATAATAAATATATATAAAATAAAAAAATTTATCTAGCAAAAGAGTGTAATATTCCGGCGAACACCCCTTGCTTCAATGTGGCTCCGCCACTGATCTCTCCTGCACATCATCCCAGGTGACCACCACCACCATAGTTGGCACCACTCATCACACCACCTCCACATCCATGAACCGGCAGCTCAAAATTATAATTCAAAATTTTTTGACACAAGTTCGAATTTTACAAACCCAGCAGCTGTTTAAGCCCAATAACTATTAAAATCAATTTCAAAATAGCAACAAAAATTTAATTCGGTAAACAAGCTCAACAATTCCGTCCAAACAATTTCCAAAATTGTTTCGAGATTTCTCCGCCCAAATGCCGATTCAAAAACTCAAGAAACCCTAACAATGGAGGTTCAAAACTTTCTCCTCCCAAATGACGATTCAATAATTCGACACCACCACAAATCGACGAAATTTCTGAATGGAAAAGGAAAATATAGAGATGATGACTAAATTACCTTATTTGATTGAACGGAAAAGGTCCAAATATACTTTTGTACTATGGTAAAAGGTTTAAATATACTTCTCGTTATATTTTTGGTTTAAATATACCTCTATTTTAATATTGATTCAAATATACCCCTCTTCCGTTAAGTTTGTCCAAAGTGGACATCCAATCCACGTGACACTGACATTTGATGAAGTGGATGTCACGTGACATACTACCTCAGCGCCACTTACCCATTTTGCCCCTCCCTTCTTTCTTTTTTTTTCACCACTAAAATTTTTTTCCCTCGGCCACCATTGTCACCATTACCGCCACCATAAACAATTCAACTCGATGTGCATTATGCACCATAAACATGGAATCAATCTTATTATGACTGTATAATCCCTTCTTAACTTGTACCCGTATTTAGCTCTCAAACCACGAGGCACTTTTACCTCATCAAATGTTTCTTGGAAAAAATAGAATTCAATTGTTTTCTCCACTTTAGTACTTTTTATTACTGATTTGTCTCTTTATTGTGATTATGGATATGGTATACGGGTAAAATCGAAGAGCCCGATTTTACGGTCATTACGGCGCTAAGAAGGCTCGAAGGTTCGAGTTTTGACATCGAGGGGGGCATATCGAAGATCCTCGACCTCGGGGCAGTGCAAATCGAAGACCAACGTGAAAATGCGGTAAATTCTCAAAAGACACGTGGTTAAAGGTGACAAAGTACACAAAATAGTACAAGCCCGTACTATGGCATTAAATGGATGTACCAGCGATCTCTCTTTGTATTAATTACACATGTACTATGTTGGAATTCCCCCTCATATATAAAGGGGACCCTTGTCACTTTGTAAGACACATGATATTCAACACAAGAACAAGAACATCCTCTGCTATCTAACTAAAACATTCTCTACAGTTGTTTCATTGATTTATTGTCTTTCATTTATTGTGTTCATTAGTTGCTCTTCATTTATTACTCGTTATTAATCACAAATAGGCCATTTACGAGGCCTTCAATACTATTGCATCATCCTCGACATCCCCTTGTCAAGCTCTTAAGCTCGACCTCGAGGCCCATCTCGACCGACCTCGAGACCAGTCTTCCGCCGCTAGGTTTGCATAATCTCGTTACCCTATGCTCTTATTTCATTTTCTCACTTCTCACCTAACATCTACTGCCTAAACAACTGGTATTAGAATTTCACGTATTTTTAGAACCACATAATCAAGTATAATTGTAATTACCTTTTTGAAGGTAAACAGTTTGGTGCCCACCATGGGCTAAAAATAATAGTGATTGTTTTAGTGCTGGTTTTCTAAGAAACACAAGTTATTCTTTACACTTTTTCTTGTCCAAACTCATATGAAAACAACGGTCCTGAGGATCAGGGAGAGAATGACGCAGCTACTTCTGGTGCCGGTGTGCCACCGCAAAACCCTGAAGGGGCACCAGTGCAAATCCCTGTCGATGAAGGCTCACGCAACGCTCAACATGTCGATGTGAGTTCTCATACAGACAGAAGTGTGCGTGAAGGAGACCAGCGTGAAGCGCAGGGAGCCCCTTCTCAAGCAAAGAGTGAATGAGATGCTAAGGGAGTTCGTATCACGCTTCCAACTGGAACGAATGGAATTACCTCCGGTCTCCGACGATTGGGCAGTACAAGCTTTCGCTCAAGGCTTGAATGAACGAAGCTCGATAGCCTCAAAGCAGTTAAAGCAAAACTTGATCGAGTATCCTGCCGTGGTTTGGGGGATGTACACAACAGGTATCGGTCAAAGATCAGAGTCGAGGACGACCAATTAGAGGCACCCTCAGGCTTGGTGTATCCTAGCAGAGTCTTAGCAAAGGAATCTAGGCTTCCAGAAAGAGAGCCAAGGCCAAACAAAGAAAGGTATCAACCGTACACAGAAAATCGGAGAAATATCCCGAGGCCTAACATACCTCGAAGTGACCAAAGGATGGACCAGGAACAGAATCCTCGGGGACTCGTAAACAAAGCAGGGTTCGACAGGAACACAGGGCCGGTAGAGACACTCCGGCTATCTGAGTACAACTTCAACATTGATGTTTCAGACATCGTATCAGCTATAAGTAAAATCAGGGACACCAGGTGGCCAAGACTCGTGCTATCAGATCCTTCGCAGAGGAACCCCAACTTGATATGCGATTATCACGGTTCCCACGGTCATAGGACTGAGGATTGCAGACAACTTCGAGAAGAGGTGGCCCGACTGATTAGCAAAGGGCACCTCCGAGGGTTCCTCAACGACCAAGCTAAAAACCAATTTCGGGAAAGAGAGGCAAATAGGAAAAATGAAATAGAAGAACCACGACACGTCATCCACATGATTATTGGTGGAGTCGACGTCCCTCAGGGACCCATTTTTAAGCAAACAAAAGTATCCATCACCAGGGAAAAGCGAACTCGGAGCTACATACCTGAAGACGCCCTTTCATTCAGCGAAGAGGACATCGAGATCTTGTCAACCTCATAATGATGCAATGGTAATTTCCTTTCTTTTGAATAAATTTCAAATTAAACGTGTGCTCGTGGATCCAGGTAGCTCTGCCAACATAATTAAGTCGAGGGTGGTAGAGCAACTCGGGTTGCTCAACCAGATAGTGCCCGCCTCCCGTGTCCTCAACGGATTCAACATGGCGAGCGAAACAACCAAAGGGGAAATCATCCTCCCAGTTAGCGTGACCAGTACAATTCAAAAAACCAAGTTTCATGTCATCGAAGGTGATATGAGATACAATGCATTACTCGGAAGGCCGTGGATTCATAGTATGAGGGTGGTGATGTCGACCCTACATCAAATGATGAAGTTCCCTACGAAGGATGGAATAAAAATAATATACGGGGAACAACACGTAGCAAAAGAAATGTTCGCAGTGCACGATGTGGCACCGACACCTTCTACATCGAAGGAGCCGAAAAACAAGGAAACAGTTGAGTAGCAATCGCAAACTACATCCTCGGATGAACGAATAAAGGACCTTGCCGCGTCCTCGGAATGAATAACCAAAGCCTATCGAGGCTTGAACGCCACCACAGCTAAGGTAAAATCCTTTTCCTCTTCCTCTTTCCTTCACGTTTTACACTAACCTATGTGCAGGTGTACGATTGAAAAAGAATCGGATTGCCCTCCAGCCTAAAGGCCTTAGGTTTTAAAGCATGTGTTGCGCTCTTTTTCCCTCACGTCGGATTTTTTCCCAAATGGGTTTTATCGACGAGGTTTTTAACGAGGCAACACCCATATGCTACTTGAGGAGAACTCGCCAAGTATTCAAGGCTTCTCTTCGATCAACCTCAAATACTGAGGAGCATCCCCCCGAGAGATCACGAAAATATGCCAAAGAGGGTCTCGACAGGAGAAAAATGTATAGGACCAAACAGTTGAATGAACCGTGTCCACATAGAATAATCGAACCCTCGATGGTGAAACATGTATACTTGTACTATGTAATCGGAGAAGAATCTTTTATCATCAAAACACTTAGCACGTCAAAGAATTTTGCTATTTTCACAAGAAACGGCCCTAGGGCCAGAAATTTACCGACCACTCGGGAACTATCCTCGACAGTCACTCAATCGAGTCACCAAAAAATCGAATCCATAAGACCTCAGGGCCGGCAACTGTGAGCTCATAAGCCTTTCATGAGGCAGTATCAACTCTGACTCAGGGACTGTCCTCGACAGTCGACTCATAAGCCATAAGACCTTAGGGCTGGCAACTTCAAACTCATAATCTCTCCATGAGGCAACATCAAAACTATAAGACCTCAAGCAAGGCTTGTACAAATTTGCAAGACCTTAAAAAGGCATAATCCCGATATCAGAGTCAAGGCTATATATCGAACTTGTAAGACCCCTAAAAAGGCATACCCTCGATATAGACGTCGTGGCTATCTCACTCAGGGACTAAAAGGCTACGGACAAATACAATGACCACCGTCATAAGGCTCCGTCCAAACTAACACGACTCAGAGACGTCCGACTGTCTCCATAAAATCACAAGCCTCCAATTACTTCGAAAAAACTTCGAAAAGAACCGGTTAAAGGTCGTACCGACCTAAAGTGTAAAAGCCCAAGTGCCAGCTACACTAAAGGTCGTACCGACCTAATGCGTAAGAGCCCAAGTCGCCAACTACACCGAAGATCGTACTGACCTAACGCGTAAGAGCCCAAGTCGCCAGCTACAGGTCATACCGACCCAAAGCGCCATAGAGCCGATTTAAAAACCTGAGGGCCGATGAGCTCGAGTCGAAACTTGACTCGGATACTGAGCCCAAAAAGGTTAACTAAAGCGCCTAAGGGCCAAATTCGTAAGAGCCCAAGTCGCCAGCTACACCGAAGGTCGTACCGACCTAACGCGTAAGAGCCCAAGTCGCCAGCTACAGGTCGTACCGAACCAAAATGCCTCAGGGACGATTTAAAAACCTGAGGGCAGATAGTCAAAACCCAACTCGGAGACTGAGCCCAAAACGGTTAACTAAAGTGCCTAAGGGCCAAATGCGTAAGACCCCAAGTCGCCAGCTACACCGAAGGTCATACCGACGTAAGGCGTAAGAGCCCAAGTCGCCAGCTACAGGTTGTACCAACTCAAAGTGCCTCAAGGCCGATTTAAAAACATGAGGGCCGATGAGCTCGAGTCTAAGCCTGACTCGGAGACTGAGCCCGAAACGGTTAACTAAAGATCCTAAGGGCCAAATGTGTAAGAGCCCCAGTCGCAGCCTAAAAAGCCTAATGGCCAATTTATAACCCCAAGGGTTTCATCTCGAAGTCCAATCCATCGGGCTAAATTGTCGACAAGCAAATCAGAAAAAATAAAGAATCTTTCGTATATATATATGTGTATTAAAAATATNCTTATAGAGACTCATGTGGGAGCATTGTAAATGCATATTTGTAATACATATATATATATATATATATATATGTATTACAAATATGCATTTACAATGCTCCCACAGGAGTCTTTACAAAGAACAAAGAAGGAAAACCTAGTCCGTTCTAGGGACCAGCTCTCCCGAAAAGCCTTCAAATACCAGCATCGGCTCAAGAGAAAAGGAAAAACTTGGCGTCGATCTCATCCACCTTTGCTTGCTTTATCTCTTCCGAGAGGTCAAAGCCCCTAGCATGTATCTCTTCGAGGGTCTCCCTCCGAGACCTGCATCGGGCATACTCATTGCCCATCCTCTCTCTATCAAAGGCTCCCCTCAGCTCGTCCCGACATCAGTAGCATCTTTCAAATAAACAACCACCTTCTTATCGACCTTCGCTCGAACTTCTTCAGCTTTAGCTCGGGCGTCCACGACCTCGACCTTCATATTCAAAAGATCACTCTCAAGCTTGGCAATCCTGATCGCCTGAATCGAGCTACTTTCTCGAGCATTTCGAAGTTGTACCTCGAGGGCAGAAACCCTGTCCAAAGCATTCCTTTGGGCCACAACATGAACGCCTATCTGCACCTTCAACGCATGGAATTCGGAATTCACTTGCCCGACCTCTCCCCAAAGGCGTTCCAGCGTTTCTGTTTTTCTCTGCAGCTGAAGCACCGAAACATTAGTTTCCAAAAGTGGGAAAAGGGAGCATGGACTCCTTCAGGATAAGGGTTACCTAACGCTCGAGACTGCCTTCAAAGTTTTGACTCCGATGCATCTCCGTCCGAAGATATATCAACTCTTTCGTCTTCTTACTGCAAAGAAGCTTGAGAGATTTTTCCTCGCCCAAAGCTTCCTGTAACCTGGTCTCCAAATGAAGCAGCTCGAACTTAAGCTTGTCAAAAACCTATGGGAAAAAAAGCTTCAGTTCAAAGAACGAAGATTCATAGGTGAAAAGCCAACAAGGACGATCAAAACTCACCTCAGAACAGAACCGCTGACCTTCCTCAAAATTTGAGCGTGCGTCTACTGGCCTGGCTCCATCAGCCCCAGTTGAACCACTCTCGGTAGGGGCATGACCACTCGAAACCCCACTTGGTTTGGGTGGCCTCTGTCCCCGAACGTCCCTCAAAGTACCTTCGAGGGCAGAAGCAGACGATGGTAAAAGACTCTTGCTCCTTCCCTCTTGAGGAACCTCTCCCTCAAAACTAGAGGTCTCAGGCCTAGCAAAATCAGCAACCTCGGGAGGCCTCCTAGCTCGAGCCGTAGACGAAGAACCATCCTCCCGAAGAGAGCTGACGTCCTCGGAGTAACCAACGCATATGAAGTACTCTTCAGCGGCGACATCTCCTCTGTGTCTCAGGGCAGGCCCCGCCTCGGTGAGAATGTTTTCATCCATCGAGGACCTTTTTCGCTTATTATCCTCCCTCGGCTCCAAAGATGACGACCCTTCCCTCTCCTCGAAGAGGCACGGTCTCATCTCTAAGAGTCCACCAACACCTGCGGTAGCGGAGTTAGTACACATAAAAGGGAAAATTTCTCATTAGCGCAATCACGTGGCTCATACCGTGGTGCTTTGCTTCCCATCTGTCGTTCAACAGATCTCGCCACTTGCATTCATCATAGGTCGACGAAGCTGCCAGCCTCCGAGTCCAGTCTGCAAGATCGGGGATCTCTTTCGGCATCCACGGAACCGTTGAGAAAAAGAAAGAAACATTCTTATAAATCAACCAAAGCAAGGGGCACTAAAAGATGATGTAGCTTACGTTTGAAGTTACATTTATCGGTAAATGGAAGGAACTCTGCAGGAATAATATCAATGGTCCTCACTCAGACAAACCGACTCATCCATCCTCAGTTCCGGTCCTCGTCGTCACTAGCAATAAAGGGCCTCATGGATCGGCGTCGTAACGCTATCAGACCCCGACAATGGTGAGGCCAATATAATCTAATAAGGTGGCTAAGGGTAAACTCGAGCTCAGCCTTTTCGGTAAAATACCTCATCATCAGCGCTATCCGCCAAAGGGAGAGATGAATCTGAGCCAGGGTGACTCGGTACCTCTTGCAGAACTCGAGCACAAGGCGATTGAGGGCCCCCCAATGTGAATGGGTACGTATACACGGTCAAGAATCCCTCCACACATGTCATGATGTTCTCTTTCCGGTTGGTATCTGCAGCATCACATTTTCTCCCCAGCCGCATGTAAAGACCCGTAAAATTTCAAGTCTAAAAGCAATGCCCGAATGAGTCCCCATGTGATTATATCTGTAGAAATTCTTAAAACGTACCCTTGTGAAGTAAAAAGTACCTCAGGACTTAAAAGATGTTATTTTTCCAGATTTGCGCAGTTCTGTGGTCCACTATGCGATCGCAGATCAGGTATGCGGAACGCATAGTGGTTGCATACTTGGACAGTTTGCTGTCCATTTTGAGGACATCTATGCGACCTAGAATGCGATTGCATTTCATGAATACCCGCATAGTTGTCTCATTCTTGCACCTTGAGTTTTGCGGAGGGAGTTATGTGACGCACTATGCGGTCGCATAACAGGTATGCAGACCGCATAGTGGTCGCATACCTGGGCAGTCTTCTTCTCTTTTTGGCCCAACTGAAGGCCACTTATGCAACGGGTATGCGGACCGCATAACAGGAATGCGATCGCATTCCTAATCGCATACCTGCTTCGGGGCTTCTAATTTCTAATTTTAAAACCCGACCCCCAGCTTTATAAAACACCCTTCCCCTTAATTTTTAAAGGCTATCTGATTAATATAGAGAGAAGTGAGAGTGGGTTCTAGTGAGAGAAGTCCCCATCTTCCCCAAATTGGTCCTACATCTCTACTCTGGCCTGGAATTAATCGAGTAGTCGTCATCTTCTTCACCATAAGAGGTAAGCCTTCACCCCATTTCCATTCAATTCTCAGGTTTTGGTTAAAAATGGAACATGCATGACTTGGTTCTTGATGATAAAAGTTAAAACCTTGCATGCATGTGAATAATCTTCTATAGTCTAGCAAAGGGAAGTAAGCTAGGGCAATCTTTCACTAAAAAGGGACTAGCTAATCTAAGGGATCGCGTATTGTTCGATAAAATGCCCAGATGAGTTCATGATTTCTAATTCTACGTCTAAACATGGCATCTTGTAAATTAGATTGGAGGCGATAAAAGGTTCGGTGGGTTGAAAATAGATATTAAAGGGGAAATTTCGACTCGAGGTATGTATGGCTAACTTTAATCTTTGTAGAGTCACCTTGTTGGTGTCCGAGCATGTGGTATGAGTTTCTTGCTTGAGCATATGTGAATTGATTGTTCTAATGTATTTAGACGTAAGATTCTATTCTCTGATTGCCCTAGTTGAGTGCCATACCACCATGCTATATGAGATTGTGAAAAGGGTGATTCCTTGTGCTTACTCCATCATGTGCAAAGCTCGTTAAATGTTGAATACATCGGTATGCAAGGATGTACTACCAAACGAAAGAAATGATAATGAATCTAATTGTTGAATGCATCTAAGTGATAAATGTTGAGTAGTAAATAATGGAAAGGAAACATGGATAAACTAATTGAGCTATATGTTGATGGCATACCGTATATGACTCACTGTTTGATAAAGATTTATGTGGCCTTAGTTTCATATGGTTACTTGGTTGTTACGAATGAATATCCTTGATGACGAGAATCTTTGTGATTGAATTGTTGGTTGATGTTGCTATTAATTACATTGCTGAACGTATCAAAGTGATAAAGGTTGTGCAGCAAATGATGAAAGTAAATATGGACTGATTTTATTGAGTTAAATGATTGTGGCAACACCATATATGAATTATTGATTGGTGAGGCTCATTGTGCCTTGATTTCACATAGTTATTGGTTGATATGAACTTATGTTCTTCATGATGAAGATCCTTGTGATTTAATTGTTGGTAGTTGTTACTGTGAAATGTGATTGTACAGTGGGATAGGGTTGCGGGCCGCAACACGAAGTAATAGGGGTGGAGAGGAAATAAGGGTGAGATGTGAATGTACGGTGGGATCAGGTTGCACGCCGCAACAGAATTGTACAGTGGGATCGGGTTACATGCCGCAACAGAAGAAATAAGGGTGGAATATAATTGTAAGATGGGATCGGGTTGCGCGCCGCAACAGGGGAATGATTGAAATAAAAAACTGTGAAAACCTCATTTGTGACTCTTTGTATCTTTGTACATTACTTGTTTGGGTTTCCTTAACTGCCTCTTATACGTGTATTGTTTGATTTTACATAGAGTAAATCTTGTTAATACATTTTAGTAGTATTCCATGGTACTAACGTCCTTTATTTCCGGGGGCGCTACATCTCTTATATGGATGTAGGTGGCTCTATTGCAGGTAGCTCAACCTGCCGTTAATGGCGCCTCCTCTTCATCTCTTCAGCAGTTCTGGTGAGCCCCATTTCCTCTCGGGGTCGTGTGTGGACTATATCATTCTCTTTTGCTTATGTTGTAAAAGGTATAGTCGGGGCCTTGTTACCGGCAAGTCTATGTAAACTCCTAGTACTCTTAGAGGCTCCGTAGACATGAGGTGGGTAGTATATATGTATATTTTGGGCGGCAGTTGTATTCACTCGTGATCGTGGATCACATCGGAAATGTTGTATGTAACTTGTATGTTTTTTTTTGGGATTACCAACTGTTAAAATGTTAAAGAAGAAATGAACTTAAGTTATAAATCCATGCTCAATCTTTAATTTGCTACTTCCTATGGAATATTGTATATTATGAACATGGGGTAATGCATTGGGTAGGAAAGGCATTCCAGGTCCGCTTGACCGGGTTCATCCAGTTAGGCGCCGGTCTCGTCCCTCGATTTTGGGGCGTGAAACCACAATCTCTCCTTACGGCCTCAAGGTGATTTTCTTCTATCAATCGGATGAACCTCGACGCATGCTCTCGATGGCTCGGGGCATCGAAGGGTTTCTCTAGTGCAAAGTCTTTCTTCAAAGCAAAGTAGCTCGAGGCTAACTCGTCGTACATCAGCGGTATACCACCGGTCGGGCAAGATGCAGAGCTAAGGTTTTCCTCTTCTTGGTATACGGATTCGGGCATGGCAGCCATAATTAATCAAGCAAAGGTAAAGAGGAAGAAATGAAAACAGTTCCGCAAGATGAGAAAAGGAATAGAACATTGAAAGGAAAGTTAGTTTTGCAAAGTTGCAAGACTTAGAATGAAGAGGAAGCAAGAATATATATAGAGCAAGCGGTGGCTATTCAACTACTTTGAAAGCCATTTATTTCTGACGAAGTTGTCATAACATTTGGGGAAGTGTACCGGTAGGGCCACCTTGGTCACTTCACGGTCATGTCACATAAATAACACTGTCGCACAGTGTTCGAGGGATCGAAGCTCCCATGCCGACCTAACCTCGAGAAGGTGTCCGATCTCGAAGGGGTCTACTATTGCAAGTACGGGTTCCGAAGGTCTAAAAACCGAAGCTTGAAAGTCAACTTTTGGGCAAACATTGCAGAACAAAGATTGGAGATATGTAACAACGAGATATTTTATTTCAAAAATGCATTTACAAGGGCGTTTCTACAAAAATTCCCCCGAGGGTCCCATATACAGAAAAGGAAGAAAGCAAAACAGTAGGAGAATCCACTCTTCGCCTTCGTTGCTGTCCGAGCCACTTTCAGAGCCCTCGTCCGACGTAGTCAGCATTGCCGATTCTTCCTCTACAACCCTGGCTTCTTCGATCTCGGCAGAGAGATTGACGCCCTTAGAGGTCACTTCCTCGAGGGCTTGCCTCCTGGCTTGTGTGAGGGTATGCCCGAGCCAGCTTTAGCTTGGCCTTCTCGGATATCTCCCTGGCCCGGTCATTCGCAGCAGCAACATATTTCTTGTATGAGGAGACAAACTCATCAACCTCAGAATTTGTTGCAGATAGTGCAGCAGCCTCCTCCTGAGCACCTCGAAGAAGGTCTTGAATTGAGGATAGCTTCCCCCGAAGCGCGTCCCTCTCCGAAGCTGCGACATCATTCAGCCGAGCCAACTCGAGGATTTCGGTATCCTTGGCTGCAACTTCCTCTCGGAGCTGCTCCACCAGGGCATCCTTCTGCCTAATCTGAAAAGCGCAGAGAATAAATCGATCAGCACCAAGCATTGCCATTCAAAGTAAAATTGTGGGCACTAGAATACCTGCTCAAGAAAGTCGGCCTTCTCTCGGGCGCTCTCTCCGAGCCTGCCCGGAGGTTGATCAATTCCTCCTCTTTTCGAGCATATAAAGCCTCCAGCTCGACCGACTCCGACATAAGCTTCTCAAGCTCCTCTCAACGATTTGTCAACTCACCTTGCATCGGTGAGAAGGCTTGGTCATACAACTTATTGACTTGCAGCACATAGGAAGAACATTAGAAAGCAAGAGTAGAAAAGTTGAAGAACAACATATTATTTTGAGAATATCACCTGCTTTTGGAGCCTCTCGACTTTCTCGAGGGAGACGGGGGGCATCAAGATCGGTCTCCTCCTCTACCCCTTCAAAATAGTCTCTAAAGGCATCATCATCTCCATGCGAGGCCTCCAAACTAGGAGCATTCCTGACTTGGGCATCTCGTATCTCCCATGGAAAAAATGACGGGCCCGAGTGAAATCCACCAGCAATATCAGCCTCCATCGAGGCCTCCAAACTAGGAGCATTCCTGACTTGGGCATCTCGTATCTCCCCTGGAAAAAATGACGGGCCCGAGTGAAATCCACCAGCAATATCAGCCTCCATCGAGGCTTCTTCCCGACCTCGGAATGCTCCAGTAGCAAGCCCTCCGAGCTCATCAACACGGACTGTGCCATGTCCGACGAGCGTCTCAGGGAATGCACCCGAACCCTCCTCGAGGGTCTCCTCAACACAGGGCGGGTCCGCATCGGCCGCCTCCAACTCAGCAGACGACCGCCCGACAACTCTCGAAGCATCAGCGCTTCATTTTTCCTTTGTACCAAAAGGCAGGTATCATCACTTTCTTCTTCGGCCCGCAGGCTCTCAGCGGCCGTTGAGGATAAGACCATGGCATCAATTTTGGGCTTCCAAGCCTTTACCCTTTTTTATTTTGGAGACTCCGTCGAGGCCTCCTTCTTTCTTTTCTTGTCCTTGGCAGTCTTTGGAGCATCTTCCTCGCCAGGTGGGGGCGGTCTCATCAACACACCTTCACCGAGCCCTGCACAAGTGTGTTATGTCAAAAAACACCACCATCGAAAGCACTTACAAAGAATGAGAAAATAATAACAACAAGAGCTTACCGTGGTTCTTAGCTTGCCACCGCGTTTTAGCCAGCTCACGCCATACGCATTTGTTGTATGGGAGAGCAGAGTCCAAAAGTTTGATCCATTCCGGAAGGTCTTGGACCGCTCCGGGGAACCAAAAGGTGGCTACGAAATTAGAAGAAGATCAGTCAAAGAGAAAAGGAGATGGCAAAACATGCTCAATTCAGGGGTACTTACGCTTCATATTCCATTCCCTCGGGAACAGCATTCTATTAGCAGGGATGATGTCCGAAGTTCTGATTCTAACAAATCAGCTCATCCATCCCCGATCTTTATCCTCGTCAATGCAGGCGAGGAACGCCTTGGAAGATCGACGGTACAGTTTAATTAGGCCCCCGCGGAAGAGACGAGGGTTGTACAATCTGATCAAATGGTCGAGGGTGAAAGTCATTCCCTCGACCATGTTGGTAATGTGTCGAAACATATATACAATCCTCCAAAAAGAAGGATAGATCTGACCGAGTGTCACTCGGTATTGATGAAAAAAATCAAGAATCACCGGGTCAATCGATGGGGAAGAAGAATCTACGGGGCGTAAGGTAAAAGGGTATGTATATACACTGAGAGAGCCAGCCTTATGCGTGACTATGATTTCTTCAGCTGTAGGGATTTCAACTCGGGCCGCCTCCCCCCAAAGGGAGTCCAGTTTTACCCTCTCAGTATCAGATACTACACTTATATATCGAGACATGGGCTCAATCGTGAAATTAGAGAAGGTGTTGAAAGGGCCAGGGATGCATTTCTCGATGGTAGGAGGAGTTTTTGACTTGCTCTTAGACGGGCGTGATGAAGAAGCGGCTCCCTTTTTTTGTGGTACCGTTTCGGATGTTTTTGCCATGATTATAATTGAGTTTTGAAGAAAAAAGATGAAGAAGCAAACACAGATAAAAAATGAGAATGGAAAGCACTTAGTAAAAGTTTGAAGGTTTGAAGAAGATGTAAAATTATGAAAAGGAAACTGATTGAAGTATTTATAGAAGCCCTTTGGGCATGCATTGAAGCGGAAAGGTCGAACCAATAACGGTTCATGGGATTCTCGAGAATTGTGTTGACGGCGACCTCTGCGCAGCTTTTTATGTCACATCATTTAATGCTCTGAAAACACTAACGTCATAATAGGGATGTCGAATAGGCAAGAAGTCAAGACCGTTTCTTATCACTTCATTCTAAGAAACGCGTGGACTATCTGTATACGGCTAAAATCGGAGAGTCCGATTTTACGGTCATTACGGCGCTCAGAAGGCTCGAAGGTTCGAGTTTTGGCATCGAGGGGGGCATATCGAAGGTCCTTGACCTCGGGGCAGTGAAAATCAAAGACCAATGTGGAAAGGTGGGAAATTCCCAAAAGGCACGTGGTTAAAGCTGACAAAGTACACAAAATAGTAAAAGCCCGTACCGTGACATTAAATGGCTGTACCAACCATCTCTCTTTGTATTAATTACACATGTACTATGTTGGGATTCCTCCTTATATATAAAGGGGACCCTTGTCACTTTGTAAGACACATGATATTTAACACAAGAACAAGAACATCCTCTGCTCTCTAACTAAAACATTCTCTACAATTGTTCCATTGATTTATTACCTTTTATTTATTGTGTTCATTAGTTGTTCTTTATTTATTACTCGTTATTAATCACAAATAGGACATTTACGAGGCCTTCAATACTATTGTATCATCCTCGACAAGCCCTTTTCAAGATCTTAAGCTCGACCTCGAGGCCCATCTCGACCGACCTCAAGATCGGTCTTTTTGCCGCTCGGTTTGCATAATCTTGTTACCCTATGCTCTTATTTCGTTTTCTCACTTCTTACCTAGCATCTACTGCCTAAATAACTGGTTAAAATAGATCACGCATTTTTAGAACCACATAATTAAGTATAATTGTAATTATCATTTTCAAGGTAAACACTCATATTGTTGGTTTGAGCTTTCAAAGAAGACTTGCTTGTTTTGTTGCTTCTTTGTATTAATCTCCATATTTCATGCTTTGCTCTTTTCATCCTGCTATTTAGGAACATCTTTAGACTCTTGATGATTCATTTGTTTTGTGTTCTGAGCTTGGTGGGAAAAAAAAAGAAGGGTGGGGGAAGGGGTGGGGGGAGTGGGGGGAGGGAGTAAAATGGGTTAGTGGCACTGAGGTGGCATCCACCTCATCAAATGTCAGTGCCACGTGGATTGAATGTCCATCTTGGACACACGTAATGGAAGAGGGTATATTTGAACCAATAGTATAACGATAGGGGTATATTTGGACCACAAGTATAACAATTCGTATGTTTAAATATTTTCTCATAGTACATGAGTATATTTGGACCTTTTCCGTTGATTGAATGTTATGGTGTAAATTTCTAGATTGGACTTTATTCTTTTTATGGTGAAGCTATTGGCGCAGACCAATGGTCTTTTCCTTTTCTTCCTCTTGTTTTTTTTAATTTCTTTTTGTGTTTTTTTAAAAAAATAATTTCCATTTTGGTTTAATTTTTGACGATTAAATAAGATTTTGGACAAAAATATTTCCCTTATCAAGCTCTTATTGTTTGTGTTAAACACGCACATGCCAGCTAAGTAAAATGGTGCGTCTGACACATTTCTAAAAAGTTGGGTGTGTAAATGATTGCCCGTGGTAGAGAGGTGTGTAACACGGATCTGGGTGCAAGGTCAATGGGTAAAATATGTATTTGGCCTTTAAAATATATTCAACTATTTGTATGATTTAAAACGAAGGAAAAATGTACGAATAACTTGGTGGGCGCGTGTGAACAAAGTTCTACATGAAACATAGACATGAAATAGGAGCTACTTAGTTAAATCTCTTAGCGGTATGAGGTCTTATGAAAAAAATCGTGTGGTCATCATAAAGCGGACAATATCACACCATGTTAAGAGTATCTTTGGACCGTATTAATCCAATAACATCGTATCAGAGCCAATGGTTTGGTGGTACAAAAATAGAGATAGTAGAGTAATGGTGTAGGGCTCGGCTTCGTATCTTTTCCTGTCAATGGGACGGTTTACTACCTTTACCTGTAGCTTCAACGATGCATGCACAACCTCTCTTCTAGGCTTCGATGACCATAAAATACTCAGATCATGTGGGTGACACACAATTATTCTCCAAATAATTAGCCCATAAAATGATGATGGATCATATGAAACTTAGTTCAAGGGGAGAGATTGTTGGGTGTGCGCGAATAAAACCCGACATGAAAAGAAAAAATGAAAATGTTCTATTTATAAGGAGTTGGGTAGCCCTAATGGTATGATCCCTTTGAAAAAAAAAATACGGCAAAGGGTCTGATCTGCCCCTCTACTGTCATCAATAGTTTAAATAAGCCCTATGTTATACTATCAGGCTAATTGAGACCTTACCGTTATACTATTCATCATTTTTGCTACTATTTTAGACGGAATGCCACGTGGGAAGCTTAAACACAAATAATCCATTCCTAATTTTAAACCCGAAAACCCACTGCATAATGAGTCGACCCGATTTTAAAAAAAATAAATCTCAAGAAATAAAATTTCGAACAAGATTGTAATCAATTTCCTTGGACACAGGCGTCGTACCCTCAAATCCTAGCACCAGCAACGGCGGGCATCGTGACAAAGGAAGCGTATGCAGCGAGAGAGTTGACTCGCTACGGCCCAGCGGCATCCAAGAACTCAGGATCTATAATCCTAAAACTTATATTTGGATTCTCTCTAGCCTATAAATGAAAGAGGACTTCTCTTCCATTTGTTCTTCTTCTTCTTCTTGTTTTAAGGAATGGAGTGAGAGAGTTGACTCGCTACGACCGTCGGACACTTGTTTTTGCGGCGGAATTTTTGGTGGAAGTGGGAGAGTCCTCAAATTAGACCTCATCTGACCACCCATAGCTTTACCACTTGAGAATTTCCTAGAATACATCTTTCATTTATGTTTCTCCATACTCATTGATTATTCAACATATCACATATTTGATGAAAAAATAAGCTTTTTTGAAGATTTTTCAGTAGTATAGATCTATAATTAATTCACTAAAATTTTAAAGTATTTCTGTAGCAGTATCAATTAATCACATGTTTCAGTGATCGTTGATTTTTTCTCTAAATTTCTGATTTTTTTTCTGGCAATTTCTTTGTTGTTCTCAAAGAAAACTTCAAAAATGGTGTCGTCTGTGTATCTCCACCTCACCATTCTTCAATTTCTTTGTCCTGATCTCTAATTTACTTCTGCACAAAAAAGCTACCCGAGGAAAGTGATTCTGAAGAGGAAGAGAAGGTTGAGATTGCACAGAAGGATGTCCCTGCTGCGGTATTTGGAGGTTTAATCCATAAGAGGGAAGAAGGTGATGAAACAGAGGACGACTCTGCTGCCAAGAAACGGGTTTGGTATGGATTACATTAATCGGGTCGACTCATTATGCGGTGGGTTTCCGAGTTCAAAACTGAGAATAGGTTATTTGTGTTTAAGCTTGCCACGTGGCATTCCGTCTAAAATTGGGGTAAAAATGATTAATAGTATAACGATAAGGTCTCAACTAGCCTGATAGTATAACAGAGGGCTTATTTAAACTATTGATGATAATAAAGAGATTATTTAAACTATTGATGATATTTAAACTATCGAATCATGTTAAGAATATTTTTAGACCGTTTCTGTCCAACATGACGGACGATGCACGATGTCTATATACTAAATTGGCTACAGAGTTAAAGATGATTCAATAGGAAAACGATAAAAGTAATACTGTGCTTTCTTGATTGTTTGGTTTTTGCTCTGAGAGCAAACCTGGGCTGCAACTTAGTTATTGGGCGATGACTTGAGCCACAGTGAGTCCAGTTTCCAACAAAATTGCACAAACTAACTAAAAGTAAAGTTATAAAAATGAAATAAAAACTGTTGAACAATTTTTATGTTATGAACAGTGTATGATCTGATTTAAGCGCCTTTTGAACAGACTTGAGGTGTGAAACTTTCCACAGTACATTTATAGGTATAGCAGTCATGATTTACAATATTAGGGATCGTACTATATGAGGGATAAGCAAAAAAAAAAATTTGGGATAAAAATTTAGTATCGTGTTAAAAATAGTACCAAGGTAACTTATATCAGATGATGAAATAGTAATCCCGGGATAAGTTATTCCAGGATAAAACAATACAATTGACAATCCCAAAATTAATACAACATACAAAACAATCAATAAAAATTAATATCAACATATCTAATCTCATTTTAACTAATCTCAACATAACTAATCACAGTTGTAGACATGTAATATTTGACCATCCCGAATTTTGCTCATATTAGCGTTTTAAGATTTAGTTTAGGTCTAATATCGCTATTTTAACTAGTTTTTACTTTATTTTATCACAAAAACTAAAATTATAAAAAAAATAGATTCACTTTGTAGTCATACTATTTTACTATGATTTATTATTTTTTATATAATCTTTTAAAAATACCAAAAAAGAAAAATATAGTTTCAAATTTAATTCTTAGTTTTATTTTTAAATATAATAATTTATTAAAGTCA
>ML359904.1:0-13375 GCA_005239505.1 Nicotiana paniculata | reverse complement strand
TGACTCTAGTATTACTTCTTCAACATCGGCATCCTCAAATTCTAGTTGGCTAGAGTGTTGGGTTTCTACTTTGGACCCCTCCATTGGAACCTCAATTTCCATCTCTAATGTACACTGCTCCAGGCTACTATCCATAATATTGGCATATTGAGCATTAAAAAATTCAACTAGTTGACTCACTTGAACTTCCAAGTTGCGAATAGTTGCATCTTGCCTTTGTACCCGCAGTTGTATATCCTCATGTTGTTCCAAAAGGCATTTCATCATATCCTTGATCCTTTTCAGGTCATCATCACTGGGTTCTTTGTTTCTATTAACTTTACAAGAAAAAGAAGAACCATCAAATTAAGGGGTTGGGGAAGATAAGAAATATAAGCACAAACATGAAAGTGACCATCTTGACCACCACACATATCACATAGATTCCACACATAAGATTGAGTTGGTGCACATAATTCTCTCTCGGAAATATTTGATAATTTTTCCCTGGGTGGCTTCCTCCATAATATGCATAATGAGGATCAAAAGTAGAATTACCAACATCCAAACTCTCATAATTCCATGATGCCATGTTTTTCAAATTAACAAATACAACTAAAATAAAGAAAATAAAAATCAAATACTAAAAAAATCAAACATGAAACCTAGCAATATGTACACCTACAGCTACACTTGATAATATCGTTAACTCCCCGGCAACGGCGCCAAAATTTGATCACGCTCAACTATGTCTTATAGAAAGACTAAACGGGCGTTGCAAATATAATCTGGGGTGTTAAGCCCAGAGTCGATCCCACAGGGAGTTAACGTATCAAGCAAGCTGCCAGAATACTAAACTTTCACTTGGTGTTGCTTAAACTACTACAACTGAATGAAAATATCAAAACTAAAGATTAACTACAATAAGGTGTAAACAATTGTAATAAAGGGCTAGGTTATGGTTTCCCCCCGTCGGTGAACTTACTTCTCGGATACTTCATATAGCTTGATTAGTTGTCTCTATCAATCATGAACACTCTATCTACCATAAATCTCTCTCAAGTAATTATGATAATTTACTAGACGCACTCTCTCAAGTTACGCTAGCTAGATTGCATTACAGTTCACTTTAGATTGCACCCGAGATATCGTTACCTCTAATCCAACCTCTAAGCCCTCGGTTATGACTCTCGTCTATACTCTGGGAGTGGTGTTGTTCAAACAACTACCTAAATATGCACTCTCTCTCAAGTAGATACATAATAAATAGGAACAGCTAATTGAGGGCTCTTCAATCAACTACAATAAGAACGTAGTTGAACAAATAGAGATGAATCAACCAATCAAAACTATATTAATATCACAATAAGTTCACCCCCCAACGGGTTCCACCAAAACCCTAGATTAAGGAAATTACCTAAACATGCTCATAATAATCAACTCTAAAATGACTTGCATAATTGAACTACAAAGTAATGAATAAAAGATATAAAAATCAATGTTTTGCTTCACTGAGTAGTTTTCACAGGCGTCTCTTATCTATAATGGCCTCCCCCTCTTCAAGTTGTGTCTTTGAGTCTATTTATATGTTTTGGACAAACCCTAAACGTGTAGGAGAATTCTATTCAAACCGGGAAACACTTAAAATCTTCAAAACTCGGATTGGACCAGACCAGGGACTAGGCGTTACAGGCCAAACTCCTGGATAACGCCTGGCCAGGCCTGGCATTTGGGCCCTGGTGCCTGGATAACGCCTGGCCTCAGCAGGATTTATAGCCCAAACGCCCGGCTAAAGCCTAGTGTGGCCAGGATTTTCAGCTCAAACACCCGGGTATAGCCGGCTTCGCTCCTTTTCGCTTCTTAAGCGTATTTTCGACGTTCATACATCCATTTAGCTCGGCTTCCATCTCCAATGCACCTACACATGAAATAGACTCCATTTTGCACATAAAAAGTGTATGTTTTTTATCATTAACGCTCATAAAATGTAAGGCATATAACTTGTTAAACCATGATTTCTAGCCACACATCAGATACCATTAGAAAACACAGAGGAACTTCCTCTCATGCATCATCAACCAACACACTTCAATTGTGATGAAAGAAGAAACCGAGCAATTTTCTTTTAGTAGAATGTGGATAACCAATCAAAGAGATGCATGCAGAAGGAATCAGAGCTAAAGCATAATTATTTCTGATATGAACCAAATCATCTGATGGATTATCATGCTTAAGACCAGCATATGATATACTATTTTAATTCTTAATAAATCAATATGTGATACTTACTTAATGGTTTTAGTGAATATAGAAATAGCCATGGCTTGCCAAGCAAACCAACAATAAGCAAAAATTAAAGTAAAATTCATATCACTGACCTGAGCTACCAACTGTAGTGGCTTGCCTATACTTCTTGTCTTGAAGATACCTAGCTGCACAAACGTATCTAAGAGAATTCAAGAGCAAAGCAACATTATCACGCCTGCGTAAGAAGTGACATCCAATATAAAAAAAAATTTACAATGGACAAGACCTCACATGATGCCATTAGACAACATATAGGAACTTACTCTCAAGAGACATCGACCAACACACATCTGTTGTGATGAAAGAAGAAACAGAGGAGCTTGATTTTAGTAGAATGTGGATAATCAATCAAAGAGATGTCTGCAAAAGGAATTAGAACTTAAGCATAATATGTTCTTATTAGAGGCAAATCATCTGATGGAATATCATGCTTGAGATCAACATATGTTATACAATTTTAATTCTTAATAAAGCGTTATGTGATACTTTCTTAATGGTTTTAGTAAAGATAGCAATAACCGTGGCTAACCAAGCAAACCAACAACAAGAAAAAATTAAAGTAAATTCAGATCACTAACCTGAGCCAGTAGTTGTAGTGGCTTGCATGTACATTTTGTCTTGAATATACGTAGTAGCAAAAATGTCTATGAACTAGTCTCTATTGTTCCTGGATCGGCTACCACATACCCATCAAAATTCAATTGCAAGAAAAACCCGAGATCTCCAAATCTGAAGCCTCTCCAGTAATCATAGTATTCACTTTAAGTCCTACCACCTCCACTGTCATACAGTTCCAAAGTACTTTGCATTTTGAAGCCCAAAACTCATTCCCCCCTATGAATTATATATTCTTTGGATGGAAAGGAAGTGTATTGGCTGATGGTACCATATGACTCATCCATCACTAGAAAAAGTGAATTGGATGTAACTTCTTTTGCACGTATCATGAGGTAACCTTGCTCTCGAATTCTCTCTAACAAAAAATTTAATTCAGGTAGCTTGCTGAATCAAATTATCTAAGAGAATGCAAGAGTAAGGAAACCTTATCACACCTGCGTAAGAAGTGACATCCAATTTATAATTTTTTTAAAAATAGACAAGACGAATCACATGATGCCATTAGACAACACGGAGGAACTTCATCTCATGCAACATCAACCAACACACTTCGATTGTGATGAAAGAAGAAACCGAGGAACTTACTTTTAGTAGAATGTGGATAATTAATCAAAGAGATGGCTGCAAAAGGAAAAAGAGCTGAAGCATAATTTTTTCTGATATGAACCAAATCATCTAATGGAATATCATGATTGAGACTAGTATATAATATACTATTATAATTCTTAATAAAGCAATATGTGATACTTTCTTAATGCTTTTAGTAAAGATAGAAATAGCCCTGGTCAGCCAAGCAAACCAACAATAAGCAAAAATTAAAGTAAATTTCATATCACTGACCTGAGCCACCAGTTGTAGTGGCTTGAGTATTTTTCTTGTCTTGAATATACCTAGCAGCGCAAACGTCAATAATTATCTAAGATAATGCAAGAGAACGACAACCTTATCACACCTGCGTATGAGGTAACATCCAATTTATAATTTTTTTTTTAAAATAGACAAGACGAGTCACATCATGCCATTAGACATCATAGAGGAACTTACTCTCATGCAACATCAACCAACACACTTTTATTGTGATGAAAGAAGAAACATAGGAGCTTATTTTTAGTAGAATGTGGATAACCAATCAAAGAGATGTCTGTAAAAGGAATAAGAACTTAAGCATATTTTTTTCCGATTTGAGGCAAATCATCTAATGGAATATCATGCTTGAGACTAGCATATGATATTCTACTCCAATTCATAATAAAACAATATGTGGTACTTCCTTAATGGTTTTAGTGAAGATAGCAATAGCCATGGCCAGCCAAGCAACCCAACAATAAGCATAAATTAAAGTAAAATTCATATCACTAACCTGAGCCACCAGCTGTAGTGGCTTGCATATACTTCTTGTCTTGAATATACATAGCAGCACAAACGCCCATAATTATCTAAGAGAATGCAAGAGCACCACAACCCTATCACACTTGCGTAAGAAGTAACATCCAATTTACATATTTTTAAAAATGGACAAGACGAGTCATATGATGTCATTAGACAATTATGAGGAACTTTCTCTCATGCAACATCAACCAACACACTTCTGTTGTGATGAAAGAAGAAACAAAGGAGCTTTATTTTAGTAAACTGCAGATAACCAATCAAAGAGATGCTTGCAAAAGGAATAAGAACTTAATCATATTTTTTTCTGATTTGAGGAAATCATCGTATAGAATATCATGCTTCAGACCAGCATATTATATACGATTTTAATTATTAATAAAGCATATTGTGATACTTTCATAATGATTTTAGTAAATATAACAATAGCCATGGCCGACCAAGAAAACAAACAATAAGTAAAAATTAAAGAAAAATTTACATCACTAAACTGAGCCAGCGGCTGTAGTGACTTGCATGTAATTCTTGTCTTGAATGTACCTAGCAGCACAAACGTCTATGAGCAAGTCAAATCATGCCATTAGACAACACATAGGACCTTCCTCTCATGCAACATCAACCAACACACTTTGATTGTGATGAAAGAAGAAACCGAGGAACTTGCTTTTCGTAGAATGTGGATAAGCAATCAAAGTGATGCATGTAAAAGGAATAAGTGCAGAAGCATAATTTTTTCTGATATGAAACAAATCATCTTATGGAATATCATGCTCGAGACCAGCATATGATATACTATTCTAATTCTTATTAAATCAGTATGTAATACTTTTTTAATGGTTTTAGTGAAGATAGCAATAGCCATGGCCAGCCAAGGAAACCAACAATAAGCAAAAATTAAAGTAAAATTCATATCACCGACCTGAGCCACCAGCTGTAGTGGCTTACCTATACTTCTTGTCTTGAATATACCTACCAGCACAAATAAACATAATTATCTAAGAGAATTCAAGAGCACGGCAACCTTATCACACCTGTGTAAGAAGTGGCATCCAATTTATAATTTTTTTAAAATGGACAAGACGAGTCACATGATGCCATTAGAAAATATAGAGGAACTTACTCTCATTCAAAGTCAACCAACACACTTCTGTTGTGATGAAAGAAGAAATATAGGAGCTTTTTTTCAGTAGAATGTGAATAACCAATCAAGGAGATGCCTGCAAAAGGGATAAGAGCTAAAGCATAATTTTTTCTGATATGAAACAAATCATCTGATGGAATATCATGCTTGAGACCAGCATATGATATACTATTCTAATTCTTAATAATGCAATATGTGATACTTGCTTAATGGTTTTAGAGAAGATAGCAATAGCCATCGCTAGCTAAGCAAAACAACAATAAGCAAAAATTATAGTAAAATTCAGATCATTAACCTTAGCCACCAGTTGTAGTGGCTTGTCTATACTTCTTGTCTTGAATATACTTAGCAGCACAAACGTCCATAATTATCTAAGAGAATGCAAGAGCAAGGTAACCTTATCAACTGTGTAAGAAGTGACGTCCGATTTATAAATTTTTTAAAATGGATAAGACGAGTCACATGATGCCACTAGACTATATTGAGGAACTTACTCTCATGCAACATCAATCAACACACTTCTGTTGTGATGAAAGAAGAAACAGAGGAGCTTGGTTTTAGTAGAATGTGAATAACCAATCAAAGAGATGCCTGCAAAAGGAATAAGAACTTAAGCATAACTTTTTTTGATTTAAGGCAAATTGCTTGCTGGAATATCATGCTTGAGACCAGCATATGATATACGATTTTAATTCTTAATAAAGGATTATATGATACTTTATTAATGGTTTTAATAAAGATAGAACATGGGCTCCTTTTAATAATTCTTTTAAATTCCTTTTAACGAAGCTCTTGAATCATAAGAGACTGTACACAAAAGTACGATCCTCGAGAATTCAGAAGTTTAAGTATCATCTGGCAGTTGCTCAATACTGAGGAAGAAAAAATAGAATAAGAGATTGTGAGATGTTTCCTTTTAATGTATAAATTTGTAGGCATGATGTTCCCCATGCAATTAATAAAATTACTTATTTTCCTTTCTCCTTTGCTACTAAAAATGTAAGGAATTTCTATTAGTGCATGACCTTGAGTTGCATTGGTTGTGTCATGTATGACGTCCGCCAATGATGGATCACCGTGGTTCATTACTTTACACTTTTTAGGAGTCAATTTTGGCTTGCCCCTTCCCTCTTATTATCCATATAGGTTGGAACCTTATACAATGGGATGCTTGCCGCTTCGTCATAAAATTATCAAAATTCAATTCGCTTCTCCCTTTTTGTCCATTCTTTCTAATTCTAAATAGAAAGAAAAACAAAGGACGAGCGAATCTCATCTAAAGACATTGAATAAGAAACGATCATATTAATGTAGATTCTATAACTTTTCCAAAATGGGAAGTTCTGACACATTTGGGATTTTTTTGGAAATTAAAACCAGATACTAATTCATGAGCTGGAATGTATAGAATCAAAAATCGATACTGGAAATCATTATTTTACTCTGCCAATCACTAGGGGTTTAAAGTTGTTTATGCTGAAATCAATGCCAAGTTTTACTTACGTGAATTTTACTTTTTTCCTGCATAAGGATCTCTCACATTTTTTAATTAAAAATTTAAACTTAATTTCTTACTTAAATAGCGACGATTCATGCACAAACTTGCAGAAACTCTCAAAGACCAGCTTTTTCTGAAAATGAATTCATGCTCCATGTCAAAACTAAAATAAGAGCTTTTTTGGTACGATCAGCCGTTCACCAGGGACAAACTCTCCTGCATCTTTTCCTTTTAAATCAGAATGAGTAAGCATATCGAATATTTGAGCTTCCACTTTAGGTTAAATATCATGTAGGATTCAGTATTTGACAGTTATTCAATTTATTTGGTACTATTAAACTAGGCTAGACAATAGACAGTCAATGACATCAGAAACAGAACCAACTTTCCAAAAAGAAATGAACAGAATGATAGCGAAATTGAAACTAAAGATGCATATACAATAACTATTATGCCTCAATCACACACAATTTGGGGTTGGCTATAGGAATCGTCACTGAATTTCTCCATTTTGTCAACTCATGTCATCATCGTACCAAACAAAAATAGAAGTGAAAATTAACTTAAATATATATAAATAATATTAAGATTGAAAGTTCTCTATATTTTTACTGGCATATACATCTATGATACAGTTAAAATACTCCTAGGAAAAACTGATAGGTTCAAAAACAACGAACGGACACGACTAAAACTTATTCCCAACTAGTAGATATCACTTATATTGGATCTTTTTATTCCATTGTATCCTATCTTTAGCTAAGTCGGAATTTATTCCAAAAATTTGTAGGTTTTCGAGACAATTTCCTTCATGTGATTCTCATCCCGTTTTAAGTTTTAACACCTTCACTCACCAAGAAAGTAAACATGCACATAATATTAACTTTTTCCTTTGATGTGAAAAATTCAGAGTAGTTACAACTGACAGCCAAACTTGATTAGATACTTGTTGGGTAGCTTATTTTTCCGTGGAGGCACAACAGAAGGACAAATCAATAAGAAGTACAACAAGAAATAAATAAGAAATCATAAAGAACACATAAATGCCGCCACCAACATTTAACTAAATAAAGTAGCATGAATCTACTGAACTGTTGGTTCAAATTCATCAGTTGTATGATCTAGACCTTAAGATATTTAAGATATCATACGTGTGATCATTGCGAGGAAATAATGGCAGCTCTTCTTCGTCAGTTGTATGAAATTGTAGATAATATACAGAAATAGAAGGTGATTCGCAGCTCCATGAGCAAGCCAGTGGAAAATATGTGCATATTCTAAGTATCAACTTCAGAATCCAAGGATAAAGAGATGCAGAGGGGACAGAGGAGATGACCAATTTTCAGCTCCTAATAACCACAGTTCTTCACTCATAAGATAATAAAGCAGTATTCTATTATTAGACCAGATATTGTCTCAAAGTTGAAGCATTTACCAATTTAAACATTCAGAAAGGCATATATACACGTGGATTGCTCGCTCTCTCTTTTTTCTTCCTCTGGTGCAAATGAATTTAGACCCCACGGTGTGGGAATTGTCGTTGGTGGTGCAAAGGAATTTAGACCCCACGGTGTGGGAATTGTTGTTGTTGGTGCAAAGGAATTTACCTGAACAGTTCTTTTTTCCAGGATGGCACTTGTATAATGATTTGACAACAGTGAATTATATAACATTTGCTAGTACCTATCAAAAATGAAAAGAAGCACATTAAAATTCTCAGTATAACTGAAGGATTCTTATGAAGAATTCCAGTTCATTTACGATTTTATACGTGATATAAATTTAATAACAAATATGGAAGAATTAATATATTTTACCCTGGTAGGATGCAATAGTAAAATTTAAAAAACAAGAAACGAAATCCACCCATTCTCATCCGACACGATTACTCTGATGACATGACACATCAATACAATTCAAAGCCATAACCTGAGCAACTCGTGCACTCAATAGAACCGCATCATCCAATTTCCCTCCACATAACTCTGCTGCAATGCATGATCCTATCCACACGCTGGTCCACATGAAATGCTTCAAGTTACCGTGCTCAAAATTGATAACCATGTGCAACTCGACATCAAGTACTCATAGTGTGTTGCCCTAACCACGGGGAATCGAACGATACCATGCCACACGAACCCGCAAGAACATAACCAATATGTCTCAATCCCGCAATACCCAATTACTTACCTTACTCAAATCTAGCTATAAAGCCCAATTAGAACCGCATCATATGTGCCTATAACCAAACATTAAAATGGGTCACTCAGTTTTCTCGATAAGTTTGGTGCAACTTATGTATTTTGCCATATAATAACAAAAAGGTAGTAGAAAGATTCAACCATCTTTTCCATTATAAACACGATCAAAGAATAGAAAAAAACGTATCATTGTAAATTATCCTGAAGAGCGTTTGCTGCTATTAGTTGTTTCACGATCCATTTAATAACTTTACAAGTTTTGCTCCCCTAAAATTGATTTAGCTCGTTCATTTCTTAATCCCACTTAATATTGTGATATAATAATGTGTGTCCGAACTGTATTATACTATGGCAATTAGCTTGTCAATGATTATTAACCACATGTCACGATCCATAATTTCCACCTTCTGGACTGTGATGACGCCTAATATTTCACTTGCTAGGCAAGCCAACGTTAAAGAATTCTTTAAATCAATTTTAGTCAATTTCAATAACAGAATCAATTAAACTAAATAGAAGCTAAAACTAAAACGTGGAATGACATAAAGCCCATAATATTTGATACAATTCGGATCTGGAGTCACTACTCACGAACATCTAAAATTTACTACAAACAGAGTCTGAAAGAAATACAGCTGTTGTGAATGAAAAGAAACAGTAAAATAGGGAAACTACAAAGGGACTCCAGGGCTGCGGACGCCAGCAGATCTACCTTGTCGCCAATAAGCATGTTCAAACTGCTAAGCCTCACAATCAGGTAGGGCCAATACCAAAATTTGCACAAGAAGTGCAGAGGGTAGTATGAGTACAACCGACCCCATGTACTCGTAAGTGTCAAGCCTAACCGACAAAGTAGTGACAAGGCTATGACAGGATACCCACATAATAAACCTGTGTAGATAACAGTATAAGTACAATATAACAACAAGTAACAGCTAAACATGTACAATTGGGAGGGGAACATGCTAAAAGGGGTACAAGATATAAGAGATACAACTGAAATGATAACTAGAACAGTCAATATGCCTTTACCCAGTGAAAACTATTAAACACAATAAGGAAAATTGCACAGAATTACCCTTATGCTTTTATCCTCAACCTCACAATGAAACAATAATACTACACGGCATCACCCTTTCATGCTTTTACTCTCAACCTTACAATATAAATTAATAGATACGGCACATAAATCGAGAAAGGCTAAAATGAGGTATTTAAGGCTTCAATGTGCACAATTAAGTTCTAAAACATAAGATGAATTGTCACGTCATCACATCCACCTCTAAAACAACTTTTCATCCTTGAACGGACATAGAAAAGTAATTGAACTGGTGAAAAGGTGGGGATATCTACTCCGTATGTCTGACTCGGACTCCCAAGTAGTTGCCTCGATGGGCTGACCTCTCTATTGCACTCGGACTGAAGGATCACTCTTCGACCTCAACTGACGAACCTGCCAGGCTAGAATAGCCACTGGATCCTCCATGTAAGTCAAATCCTTGTCCAACAGGACAGAGCTGAAATCTATTATATGGGACGGATCACCGTGATACTTTCGGAGCATGGACACATGGAACACCGGATGAACTGTTGCTAAACCCGGTGGCAACGCAAGCCTGTAAGTCACCTCTCCCGCTCTCTCAAGAATCTCAAAAGGCCTGATATACCTAAGGCTCAACTTGCCCTTCTTTCCGAACCTCATCACACACTTCATGGGTGATACCCGGAGTAACACTCTCTCTCCGACCATGAATGCAACATCACGAACTCTATTGTCGGCATAACTTTCCTCCCGGACAGAGCTGTATGAAGTCGATCCTGAAAAATCTTGACCTTATCCAAGGCATCCTGTGCTAAATCTGTACCCAACAACTGAGCCTCCCTCGGCTCGAACCATCCAACTGGCGATCGGCACCGCCTACCGTATAATTCCTCATAGGGAGCCATCTGAATGTTCGATTGGTAGCTGTTGTTGTAAGCAAACTCCGCAAGCGGCAAGAACTGATCCCACGATCCTCCGAAGTCTACAACACATGCTCGAAGAATATCCTCAAATATCTGAATAGTGTGCTTGGACTGTTCGTCCATCTGAGGTTGAAATGATGTGCTTAGCTCCACCTGTGTGCCCAACTCACATTCTACTGCCCTCCAAACGTCCGAGGTGAAATGCGTACCTCGATCAGAAGTGATAGACACCGACACATCTTGAAGACTGATGATCCCGCGGATGTAAATCTCTACCAACGGCTCTGAAGAAGAGGTAACTTCCACGGGAATGAAGTGCGCTGACTTGGTCAGCCTGTCCACAATGACCCAAACTACATTGAACTTCCTCTGAGTCTATGGGAGTCCAGCAATGAAATCCATAGTGATATGCTCCCACTTCCACTCAGGAATATCTAACTTCTGAAGCAAACCACCAGGTCTCTAATGCTCACACTTTACCTGCTGACAATTTAGACACCGAGCTATATATGAAACTATGTCATTCTTTATTCTCCTCCACCAATAATGTTGTTGCATGTCCTGATACATTTTGGCGGCGCCCGGATGAATAGAATACCGAGAATTGTGGGCCACCTCAAGAATCAACTCACGAAGTCCATCCACATTAGGCACACAAACACGACTCTACATCCTCAAAACTATATCATCTCCCACGGTAACCTACTTGGCACCAACATGCCACAATGTGTTCTTAAGGACAAGCAAATGAGAGTCGTCGTACTGTCTCTCCCTGATGCGCTCAAACAAGCAAGACCGAGCGACTGTGCAAGCTAGGACACGACTAGGCTCTGAAATATCCAACCTCACAAACTGATTGGCCAAAGTATAAATGTCTAATGCAAGCGGTTTCTCCTCGATTGGAATGTATGCAAGGATGCCCATACTCGCTACCTTTCTACTAAAGGCATCGGCCACCATATTAGCCTTCCCGGGATGAAACAAAATAGTGATATCATAGTCTTTCAATAGCTCCAACCACCTCCTCTGAGTCAAATTGAGATCCTTTTGCTTGAAAAAATATTGAAGGCTCTGATGATCTGTGAAAACCTCAAACGATACGCTGTCAAGATAGTGCCTCCAAATCTTTAGCACATAAACAATGGACGCCAACTCTAAGTCATGGACAGAGTAGTTCTTCTCATGAACCTTCAACTGCCGCGACGCATATGCAATCACCCTGCCATCCTGCATCAATACTGCACCAAGCCCAACACGGGATGCATCACAATATACCATATAAGATCCTAAACTTGTGGGCAACACCAACACCTGCACTGTAGTCAAAGCAGTCGTGAGCTTCTGAAAGCTAGCCTCACACTCGTCTGACCATCTTAACGGGGCACCCTTCTGGGTCAACCTGGTCAATGGGGCTGCCATAGATGAGAACCTCTTCACAAACCAATGGTAATAACCCGCCAAACCCAAGAAACTCCAGATCACCGTCGCTAAAGTGGGTCTAGGCCAGTTCTAAACTGCCTCAATCTTCTTAGGGTCTACCTGAATGCCCTCTTCTGATACAACATGCCCCAAGAAAGCAACTGAATCCAACCAAAACTCGTACTTTGAAAACTTAGCATATAACTGGCTGTCTCTCAGAGTCTGAAGTACAATCTGAAGATGCTGCTTGTGCTCCTCTCGACTGCGGGAGTAGATCAAGATATCATGAATAAACACAATCACAAAGAAGTCCATATAAGGCTTGAACACTCGGTTCATCAGATCCATAAATGTTGCTGGGGCATTTGACAACCCAAAGGACATCACTAGAAACACATAATGCACGTATCGAGTCTGAAAAGTTGTCTTAGGGACATCGGATACCCTAATCCTCAACTGATGGTAGCCCGAACTCAAATCAATCTTCGAAAACACCTTGGAACCCTGAAGCTGATCAAATAAGTCATCAATCATCGGCAATGGATGCTTGCTCTTGATGGTGACTTTGTTCAACTGCCGATAATATATGCACATCCTCATCGATCCATCCTTTTTCTTCACAAACAACACAGGCGCATCCCAGGGCGAGATACTAGATCTAATGAAGCCCTTATCAAGAAAATATTGCAATTCCTCATCAATTCCTTGAACTCTGGCGGGGCCATACGGAATGGCGGAATAGAGATGGGCTGAGTGTTCGGAGCCAAATCAATACAGAAATCAATGTCCCTATCGGGTGGCATTGTTGGTTGATTTCCCAATGCACACGCAAGTGTACGTGGTCGACAAGTAATATAGGAA
>ML359903.1:0-23357 GCA_005239505.1 Nicotiana paniculata | reverse complement strand
AGGAGTGCACCGGGCTATAGCCGGGCGCCAGAGCCCAAACGCCTGACCCTGCCTGGCGTTAGTGCTGAAACGCCAACCTTAGCCAGGCGTTAGCCAGGCGTTAGCCAGGCGTTAGAGCTGAAACGCCAGCCTTAGCCTGGCGTCCAGGGCCCAAACGCCAGGTCCCACGTTCGTTCAATTCCGAGTTTTGATGAGTTTAAGTGTTTCCCAATTGGAATAGAAGTCTCCTACACATTTTGGGTTTGTCCTAAACATATAAATAGACCCCTAAAACACAACTTGAAGAGATTCGAAAGGCATACGAAGGATTTGAAGAGAGAAAACCATTGAAGTGACAAAATATTGATTTTTACATCTTTTATTCATTACTTTGTAGTTCAATTATGCAATTTCTTTTGGGTGTGATTCTTATGAACATGAGTATCTAAATTCTTTAATCTACGNTTTATTATTTTGTCAGTAGAATTAGTAAAATATTACCAATTGATATAAAAAGTCTTGAGAGAATTGATTGAGTAAACGTTGCGTATTCTAAAGACTTGATTGATACGTAAATTCCCTGTGGGATCGACTCTAGGCATAATACCCCGGATTATATTTGCAACGCCCGTTTAGTCTTTTATTAGACATAGTTGAGCGTGATCACTGTCCGTTGATCGTGATTATTGAATGTTCTTCCGTATTATTCAATCGTATTGTTTATTACATTGAGAAATCTTTAGATAGACATTTTGGTTAGGTCATTTATACATCTATGCCTTTTTCACTTATTAGACCGGTGGTGTTTTGACTAGTCCTCATCACTACTTCACCGAGGTTAGTCTTTATACTTACTGGGCGCCGCTGTGGTGTGCTCATACTACACTTTTGCATATTTTTGTGTGCAGATTCAGGTTATGGTTGTTGGTAGTTGCGCAGATCGTTGTTGAGGAGACTCAAGGTAATCTGCTGCTGCATTCGCAGGTTTTGGAGTCACCTTCCTGTTTTATTCTATTCAATTATACTTACTCATTCCTAGACAGTTGTATTTAGATTTGATAGAAGGATTTCGTAGAGCTTATGACTTGTATTTACCGGGTTTTGGGAAACTGTAAACTCTGTCAAGATGTCTATATCGAAACTGTTATAATTCCTTTATAATTGTTGTTGTTTAGTAGAAATGTTAGGCTTACCTAGTCCCTAGGTACCATCACGATACCCAACGGAGGAAAACTTTGGGTCGTGACATTGGGTTTAATGATAAACTAATGCCTTTATTTTCCTAGGGTTTAATATATGTTTCGGCTGCTTTTACCGTTTATTTTGCTCTTTGATTTGAGCTTTTTACTTGCATTTAAAAATGCTTTAACAGTCCGTGACTTTAATGAAAATAGATTATATAAAAGAGGTCCCATTTATGTTAACGACACTGATGAAGATGACGTCTCATCTTCATATTGGTGTAAATATATGAAAGACGAAGTAGACATGAAAAAGAAATAATTTGAGGAAGTTTTACGCTTTGAACTTTCATATGAATTTCGTACATCATTTTCATTTATTCATACAACACTTTCATAACTGCTTTCTTTGTAACAGATTTTTGAATTAAAAAATCGGGTCTATTATCCCGTGACTAATTTTTGGTCTTAACCTAAAACTCATAGGAACATGGAATGTATCTCGTGCCCTTTTCGCAAGTTTACACATTTCCAAGTTTTCTTCAAGGTTTTTGATTTAGGCTTTTTGCTTCCTTCTATATGCATAGTCCCCCAGTGTTAGAGTTTTGAAGCATGAAATCTCAAACATTGGATTACTCCTTGCTTTTGGTCCATTTCCTGAAAAGGAAAATACAAACGAGACTCAAAGATATTCATTTAGATGGTGACTGCATAAACCCTTTTTTCTATCAGAAAGGTTGTAACCTAGCCGGAAATAATTTATATTTCGCGTGTCTTTCAGGTGTAATATCATCATTTGGTACGGGCTAGATTTTTGCCTATCATATAAAGTTGTTAGTAACATTCAAAAGAAAAAAATAAAATTGTAACTGAGTGATACTTGCCCATGGGTACTTTCCTCGTCTAAAAGTAGTATTTCTTCAGATGAACAATATTCCAGTTTGATGGTAGTATCTTGCCATCCATGGTTTCCAACTCATACGCTCATTTTCCAGCGATGCCTCGAACCCTATAAGGGCCTTCCTAATTCGGACTTAATTTTCCCGCATTAGCCTTTTTTTTTATTGAAACACCTTTTTGAGGACGAAGTCCCCAATCTTGAAGTATCTCATATTAGCTTTCCTGTTGTAGTATCGCTTAATCATTTGTTTCTGCGTCGCCATCCTTATCAGCGCCGCTTCTCTCCTTTCTTCCAGTAAATCCAGATTAATTTGCATCTCTTCACCAATTTAACCCCTCAGTAGCATGTGTATACCTTGTACTAGGTTAAACTATTTCTACTGCGATTAAGGCTTCAACGTCATAGACAAGTGAAAATGGAGTCTCTCATGTGCTTGTTTTTGTTGTCGTTCGATAAGCCCACAATACCCCCGGTAACATTTCTGTCCATTTGCCTTCTGATTCTTCTAATCTCTTCTTTAAGTTATTAATAATAACATTGTTTGTTGACTCAACTTGTCCATTGGCTACATGATGGTAAGGTGCGGATGTAGTCCGTTTAATTTGCCAACTCTGAAAGAATTCTGTAATTTTCGTACCTATGAACTGTGGGCCATTGTCACACATGATTTGTTTTGAAACTCCGAACCAACAGATAATGTTCCGCCAAATAAAGTCCGTGACTTCCTTTTCTCGCACCTGTTTAAAAGCTCCTACTTCTACCCATTTTGAAAAATAATCTGTCAAAACTAATAGAAATCGTACCTTTCCTTTAGCTTAGGATAGGGGATCTACGATATCCATGCCTCATTTCATGAATGGCCATGGAAAAATAACTGAATGTACCAGCTCTGCTGGGCAATGGATGTTGTTGCCATATCATTGGCACTTATCGCACTTGGCTACAAAGCTTTCCGTGTCTTCTTCCATTTTTGGTATTTGCACGACCTTTGACGACTGAAATTGTCCGATTAAATCCCGTGCCTTTTCCATGTATTGTGCATTCGTGCATCTCTTGCTATGTAAATCCTTTCCATATGTTTAACCACTAGTTGCGAATCACTTCTGATTACAATATGTTCTATACCAAGTTCTCGTGCTAGTTCCAAGCTTGCAATCATAGCTTCGTACTCCACTTCATTATTAGTGATGAGATAATATTTTATTGCTTGTCTTATGATTTCCGTTGAAGGTGGAATTTGTACAATGTCTAAACCCGCTCCTTTAACATTCGAGGAACCATCAGTAAATAAAATCCAAGTCCCCGGGTTGGATCCGATAAATATATTAGTTCATTTTCTGCTTCGGGAACTAGATTCGTGCTGAAATCTGCCACAAAATTTGCTAAAAGCTGCGATTTTATTGCAGTTCTTGGGTGATATTGATATCATATTCACTGAGTTCTATTACCCATTTAGATAACCTACTAGATAGTTCTTGTTTATGCAATATATTCCTTAGAGGAAAAGCAGTTATTACAGAGATATGATGACATTGAAAATAAGGTCTCAATTTACTAGATGCCATAATTAATGCTAAAGCATGTTTTTCTAAGTGATGATATCGTGTTTCAACATCCAATAAAGATTTGATAACATAATAAATTGGAGTTTTTTTACCTCTATCTTCTCGTACCAACACCGCGCTTACTGCTACTTCCGATACAACAAGATAAATGAGTAGCCTTTCTCCGTCTTTCGGTTTGGCTTGTAGGGGTGGATTTGACAAATATGATTTTAGATCTTAGAGGGCTTGTTGTCATTCGTCAGTCCACTTAAATTGGTTTTTCTTTTTCAATACTGAAAAGAATTTAAAACTTTTTTCTGAAGATTTTGAAATAAATCTCCCCAAGGCTGCTATCCTTCCTGTTAACCTCTGCACCTCTTTTTTGCTTGTGAGTACATCTGGTATCTCCTCAATAGCTTTTATTTGTGCAGGATTCACTTCAAATCCCCTGTTAGAAACAAGAAAACCTAAAAACTTACCTGAAGCCACGCCAAAAGCGCATTTTTCTAGATTTAGCTTCATATTATATTTGCGGAGAATTTAGAAAGTGCTTGACAGGTGTTGAAATTGATCCCCTGCTTGTATTGACTTGACTAACATGTCATCAATATAGACTTCCATAGTCTTTTCTAGATGTTCTTGGAACATTTTAGTCACCAATCTTTGGTACGTAGCTCCAACATTTTTAGACCAAATGGCATGATTTTGTAGCAGTAAGTCCCCGTGTCTGTAATAAATGAAGTTTTTTCTTCATCCAGAGGGTCCATATTTATTTGATTATAACCTGAATATGCATCTAAAAACTTAACAGCTCATGACCTGCGGTGGAATCAATTAATTGATCTATATGCGGCAAAGAAAATGAATCTTTAGGACAAGCTTTATCTAGATCAGTAAAATCTACGCAAAACCGCCATTTTTCCCATTCTTTTTTGGAACTACCATAATATTAGCTAACCAGTCTGGGTATTTCACCTCTCGTATGGATCCAATTTTTAAAAGCTTTATTACCTCATCCTGGATCACTTGATTTTTGAAGGATCCTTGCTTCATTTTCTTCTACTTGACTGGTGGGTATGATGGATCCTCATTCAGTTTATGGGTCATCACCTCCGGTGGTATACCTATCATATCTGAATGCGACCAAGTAAAGTAACCTGTGTTAGCTTTTAAAAATTTAATTAATTTACCTTTTATTTTTGGGCTCAGATCTGCTCCGATGTAAACATTTCTGTCTGGCAAATATTTAAATAGCATTATAGCTTCAAGTTCTTCAGTTGTTGTTTTGATGTTATCATTTTCAGCTGGTTCTTGAATAACATCGGGTCTTGAATCTACATCCTTTTGTCCTGAAATGCCTTCAGTTGAGGTTTGTATTACCATATCCTCAACTGAATTCTGTAGTTGCTATTTCTCATCTGCAACATCGTTCATTGTACTTGAAACCACCACTGAATTGATATTTTTAGAAGCCTGCTTATCTTCACAGATTTATCGAATCCCTCATTGTGATGGAAATTTAATAACTTGATGCAATGTGGACGGTACAACATCCATATCATGAATCCATGGCCTTCCTAGAATTATATTATAAGCAAATGTGGTAAGCACTATTTCCCCTTTTGTGATAACGCTTGAATTATCAAATCCAGACAAAGATCATGCCTTTGGTACCACCTTGTCGCTAGCTTGCATTTCATTCACCACCCTTAGCAGAATGATATTTACGGAGCTACCTGGATCAATCAAAACTTGTTTAACGTTAGTAACGTGTACAAGTAAAGATATTACCAGTGCATCGTTATGAGGAATTAACAAGCCATCCGCATCTGCATCATCAAATGTTTTACTGTCTTCATCAAATACTTGGCAAACTCGCTTTCCATGACCGTGACTCTTGATGTCTTTTTTGCAGTTGTATATGTCATACCATTAAACTCATCTCCGCCACATCACATTGACTGTTCTCTTTGGAGACGGGGATTTCTGAGGCTCTTGTCTATTCTTAGATATGATTGCCTACCTTTCTCACTGAACAAGTCAGTTAAATAGCCCTGCTTCAACAAATGCTCAAGTCACCCCGCTGTGAAACCGTATCTTCTTCTATCCGCAGCTTCATGTTGTATCTGTTGTACACATCATTCCAGACTCGGAATCTATCCACAAATTCCCTGAGTAATTCTGTATCTCCTTGTTTTATCTTAAAGATGACAACCATCCTTTTTTCAACCTTCTAAGCTCCCGAATGTGCTTTTATGAATTAATCTGCAAGCTCCGCAAAAGAATCAAAGAGTTTTCAGGTAAAAGAGAATACCACGTTAATGCCCTTTCGTGAGTGTTTCACCAAATTTTTTAACAAAAACTTATTCGATTTCCTGCTTGGTTAAATCATTGTCATTCACGCCACTTGTGAACATAGTTACATGATCTCAAAGGTCGATTGTTCCATAAAATTTTGGAATATTAGGCATTTTAAACTTTTTAGGAATTGGCAAAGGAGAGCCACACTTGGTTTCCAGGGCTGCTGTGAATATTTATCAATATCTACTCCTTTTATCACGGGAGGTACACCAGGTGTTCTGTTACGACCCAAAATCTATTAAGGTCGTGATGGCGCCCGACACCACCGTCAGGCAAGCCAATCATTAATTAATTGAAGTATTTTTCTGTTTTAACATTTATGAAAAATCATTTCCTTTCACTTAATTACATATTAACTAAATAAAATCCGTTAAATAAAACAATGGTTTGAATATTCCATTTTAGTAAATATATCCCAACACATCCCAGAACCCGGTGTCACAAGTACATGAGCAATTTCTAAGAATTTATACAATCATCACAAAGCTTGTCCGAAATACAAATTGGACGAGGAATTTAAAATGAAAATAAATACAGTATGAGGGAGACTCTGTCAGCTGCGGATCACCTCCGGATGCTGCAGCTCGCCTAAGTTTCCAAGCCAGTCATGTTACTATGAAAGTACCTGTGCAATAAAAATGCACAACAAGTGTAGCATGAGTACAAAAACAACGTGTACTCAGTAAGTCGCCTGCCTAACCTCAGAGGGGTAGTGATGAGAGGTCGAATCAGACACTCACTAAGGTCCAACAAATTACTTTAACAGAATATGATGAACACGGTAGGCATGTAAAGGTAGTAAAGCAGCAAATATATAAGGCACTAAAGTCCAAGTAAATACTGGAAGTAAATAAACAGTAACAACTTCCTCATTTTCCCCCAAATATCTTAAATAAACAATTTCTTCTTTGTTTCCCCCCAAATATCTCAAATAAACAATTACTTCTTGTTTTTCTGCCAAATATCTTATCACTTCAAAATCCATGAAAAACATTTAACAATTTAGCATGCGCATACGGGATAAGGACAACCGGCCTGAGCCAAATACTCAAGTAAATGACAGATTTCTCTTTAAAAAAAACCACAAAATAGTATTAAATCCTTTCTCGAAATTCATTTGCCAAGTTTAATAATATTCGATAATATCACCTTATCAGGTATACAATTATCCACGGAGGAAATCAATTCTCTTACTAGCTGATTAAGAAAATGAAATCTAGTCTTCTTTAGATATTCAGTTACGTTTTCTAATATTACAGGCAGGATCACAGGTACAACAGGTAAGGCATGCTAGTGGGTCTTAGACTACCCGGACATGGCATAATAGTCGCTACGCACGGACTCCCGTCACCTCGTGCGTACGTAGCCCCCGCAGATAGTAGCACATACTAAGTTAGTTCACCTAGGGGACAATTCCCCCTCACAGAGTTAGAAAGGAGACTTACCTCGCTCCGAAGTCCCATGCCCGACTTCCAAGCCCTTCCGACGAATCCCATGGATGCACAACGCCCCAAAACTACCAAATAACGGGCAAAGCAATGAAAATTTATCCTAATACTCGCAACAAATTCAAATTATATACTTTCCCAATTCTGCTCGGTGAATTGACCAAAATGCCCTCGGGCCCACGTGCCTGAAAATCCGAAATTTCTCGAAGATATATTCTACCCATAGCTCTACCAGTTGAACTATACAATTTATTCAAAATTCCATGCTCAGATTCACGGTTAAAATCCAAATACAATTTTTTTAAGTTTCTTCAAGATTTTCTATATTTTCCTACAAATTCTCATGTATAATTCCATGTAATAACCTTGTATTTATCTTAGAACATGAAGGAATTACTTACCTATCATTGCATGAAGAAATCCTCTCTTTGAAGCCTCCCAAAATCGCCCATGCCAAGATGAAATAGAGAGGAAATGGCCAAAAATCACGGTTTTAAAACATTCTGCCCAGGCCATTTCTCGCACCTGCGCGTCCGCAGGTGCGACCAAAATTCCGCACCTGCGGCTTTTCCTCAGCTCTAGCCAAACATGCACCTGCGCCCCATAGCCCGCATCTGCGACTTCGCAGATGCGGAAATACCATCGCACCTGCGCCCTCAGCCAGACCACCACTTCTTCGCACCTGCGGCGCCATAGCCGCACCCGCGGCCAAAGCCTCGTAGGTGCGGTCACACCAGATGACAACAATTCCAGCTCCTCTTCTAACTTCAAATGTTGATCCGTTAACCACCCGAAATCCACATGAGGCCCCGGAACCCCGTCCAATTATACCAACCTGTTCCAAAACATAATGCGGACTTGCTCGAGGCCTCAAATCACATCAAACAACATCGAAACCAAGAATCGCACCTAAATCCCAACCTTATGAACTTAGAAATTTCCAACTTCTACATCTGATGCCGAAACACTGAAATGCGCTTCAAGCCAAACTTAGAAAATTTTCTTCAAAATACTAACTTCCACAATATACGCCGAAACGCTCCCGGGTTATGCAAACCCTATCCGGACATACACCCAAGTCCGAAATCATCACACGAACCTGCTAGAACCTTCAAATTCTGATTCGGAGGTCGTTTACTCAAAATTCCAATCTTAGTCAATTTCTCCAACTTAAGGCTTCTGAAATGAGAATTTTCTTTCCAAACCAACTCTAAACTTCCCGAAATTCAATTCCGACCACACCTACCAGTCATAATACCTGAAACGGAGCTGCTCATGACCTCAAACTGCTGAACAACGTGCTAGAGCTCAAAACGACCGGTCGGTTCGTTACATATTTGTTCCATGTGATCGTTTTGCTCTTTCAACTGTTCCTGCGATCCAGGTCTCGCACCTGCGACAAAAATTCCGCACCTGCGGCTTTTCCTTAGCTCCAGCAAAAAATGCACCTGCGCCCCATAGCCCGCATCTGCGACTTCGCAGGTGCGGAAATACCATCGCACCTGCGCCCTCAGCCAAACCACCACTTCTTCGCACCTGCAGCGTCATAGCCACACCAGCGGCCAAAGCCTCGCAGGTACGGTCACACCATATGGCAACAATTCTAGCTCCTCTTCTAACTTCAAATATTGATCCGTTAACCACCCGAAATCCACCTGAGGCCCCCGGGACTCTGTCCAATTATACCAACCTGTTCCAAAACATAATGCGGACTTGCTCGAGGCCTCAAATCACATCAAACAACATCAAAACCATGAATTGCACCCAAATCCCAACTTTATGAACTTAGAAATTTCCAACTTCTACATCTGATGCCGAAACATATCAAATCACGTCCGATTGACCCCAAATTTTGCACACAAGACATATTTGACATTACGGACCTGGTCCAACTTCCGGAATCGCATTTCGACCCCGATATCAAAATTCCACTTCCGGTCGGATTTCTCAAAAAACTTCAAATTTCTATCTTTAGCCAAATGAGTTAAAAATGACCTACGGACATCTGAATTCACTTCCGATTGCGCTCCCAACTCCAGAATCACCATACAAAGCTATTCCCAGACTTGGAATCCCAAACGGGCATCAATAAACTAAATGCACTTCAAGCCAAACTAAGAAAATTTTCTTCAAAATACTGACTTCCACAATATACGCCGAAATGCTCCCGGGTTATGCAAACCCGATCCGGACATACACCCAAATCCAAAATCATCACACGAACCTTCTGGAACCTTCAAATCCTGATTCGGAGGTCGTTTACTCAAAATTCCAATCTTAGTCAATTTCTCCAACTTAAGGCTTCTGAAATGAGAATTTTCTTTCCAAACCAACTCTAAACTTCCCGAAATTCAATTCTGACCACACCTACCGGTCATAATACCTGAAACGGAGCTGCTCATGACCCCAAACTGCTGAACAACGCGCTAGAGCTCAAAACGACCGGTCGGTTCGTTACATATTTGTTCCATGTGATCTCTCTGCTCTTTCAACTGTTCCTGCGATCCAGATCTCGCACCTGCGAGTCCGCAGGTGCGACAAAAATTCCGCACCTGCGGCTTTTCCTCAGCTCCAGCCAAAAACGCCCCTGCGCCCTATAGCCCGCATTTGCGACTTCGCAGGTGCGGAAATACCATCGCACCTGCGCCCTCAGCCAGACCACCACTTCTTCGCACCTGCGGCCAAAGCCTCGCAGGTACGGTCACACCAGATGACAACAATTCCAGCTCCTCCTCTAACTTCAAATATTGATCCGTTAACCACCCGAAATTCACCTGAAGCCCCCGAGACTCCGTCCAATTAAACCAACTTGTTCCAAAACATAATGCAGACTTGCTCGAGGCCTCAAATCACATCAAACAACATCGAAACCATGAATCGCACCCAAATCCCAACTTTATGAACTTAGAAATTTCCAACTTCTACATCTGATGCCGAAATATATCAAATCACGTCCGATTGACCCCAAATTTTGCACACAAGTCATACTTGACATTTCGGACCTGCTCCAACTTCCGGAATCGCATTCCGACCCCGATATCAAAATTCCACTTCCGGTCGGATTTCTCAAAAAAACTTCAAATTTCTATCTTTAGCCAAATGACTTCAAAATGACATATAGACATCTGAATTCACTTCCGATTGCGCTCCCAACTCCAGAATCACCATACAAAGATATTCCCAGACTCGGAATCCCAAACGGGCATCAATAACACTAAAATGCGCTTCAAGCAAAACTTAGAAAATTTTCTTCAAAATACTGACTTCCACAATATACGCCGAAACGCTCCCGGGTTATGCAAACCCGATCCGGACATACACCCAAATCCGAAATTATCACACGAACCTGCTGGAACCTTCAAATCCTGATTCGGAGGTCGTTTACTCAAAATTCCAATCTTAGTCAATTTCTCCAACTTAAGGCTTCTGAAATGAGAATTTTCTTTCCAAACCAACTCTAAACTTCCCGAAATTCAATTCCGACCACACCTATCGGTCATAATACCTGAAACGGAGCTGCTCATGACCCCAAACTGCTGAACAACGCGCTAGAGCTCAAAATGACCGGTCGGTTCGTTACATATTTGTTCCATGTGATCGTTCTGATCTTTCAACTGTTCCTGCGATCCAGGTCTCGCACCTGCAAGTCCGCAGGTGCGACAAAAATTCCGCACCTGCGGATTTTCCTCAGCTCCTGCCAAAAATGCCCCTGCGCCCCATAGCCCACATTAGCGACTTCGCAGGTGCGGAAATACCATCGCACCTGCGCCCTCAGCCAGACCACCACTTCTTCGCACCTGTGGCCAACGCCTCGCAGGTACGGTCACACCAGATGACAACAATTCCAGCTCCTCTTCTAACTTCAAATATTGATCCGTTAACCACCCGAAATCCACCTGAGGCCCCCGGGACTCCGTCCAATTATACCAACTTGTTCCAAAACATAATGCGGACTTTCTCGAGGCCTCAAATCACATCAAAAAATATCGAAACCATGAATCGCACCCAAATCCCAACTTTATGAACTTAGAAATTTCCAACTTCTACATCTGATGCCGAAACATATCAAATCACATCCGATTGACCCCAAATTTTGCACACAAGTCATATTTGACATTACGGACCTTCTCCAACTTCCGGAATCGCATTCCGACCCCGATATCAAAATTCCACTTCCTGTCGGATTTCTCAAAAAACTTCAAATTTCTATCTTTAGCCAAATGACTTCAAAATGACCTACGGACATCTGAATTCACTTCCAATTGTGCGCTCAACTCCAGAATCACCATACAAAGCTATTCCCAGACTCAGAATCCCAAACGGGCATCAATAACACTAAAATGCGCTTCAAGCCAAACTTAGAAAATTTTCTTCAAAATACTGACTTCCACAATATACGCCGAAACGCTCCCGAGTTATGCAAACCCGATCCGGACATACACCCAAATCCGAAATCATCACACGAACCTGCTGGAACCTTCAAATCCTGATTCGAAGGTCGTTTACTCAAAATTCCAATCTTAGTCAATTTCTCCAACTTAAGGCTTCTGAAATGAGAATTTTCTTTCCAAACCAACTCTAAACTTCCCGAAATTCAATTCCGACCACACCTACCGGTCATAATACCTGAAACGGAGCTGCTCATGACCCCAAACTGCTGAACAACGCGCTAGAGCTCAAAACGACCGGTCGATTCGTTACATATTTGTTCCATGTGATCGTTTTGCTCTTTCAACTGTTCCTGCGATTCAGGTCTCGCACCTGCGAGTCCGCAGGTTCGACAAAAATTCCGCACCTGCTGCTTTTCCTCAGCTCCAGCAAAAAATGCTCCTGCGCCCCATAGCCCGCATTTGCGACTTCGCAGGTGCGGAAATACCATCGCACCTGCACCCTCAGCCAGACCACCACTTCTTCGCACCTGCGGCCAAAGCCTCGCAGGTACGGTCACACCAGATGACAACAATTCTAGCTCCTCTTCTAACTTCAAATATTGATCCGTTAACCACCCGAAATCCACCTGAGGCCCCCGGGACTCCGTCTAATTATACCAACCTGTTCCAAAACATAATGAGGTCTTGCTCGAGGCCTAAAATCACATCAAACAACATCGAAACCATGAATCGCACCCAAATCCCAACTTTATGAACTTAGAAATTTCCAACTTCTACATCTGATGCCGAAACATATCAAATCACGTCCGATTGACCCCAAATTTTGCACACAAGTCATATTTGACATTACAGACCTGCTCCAACTTCCGGAATCGCATTCCGACCCCGATATCAAAATTCCACTTCCTGTCGGATTTCTCAAAAAACTTCAAATTTCTATCTTTAGCCAAATGACTTCAAAATGACCTACGGACATCTGAATTCACTTCCGATTGAGCTCCCAACTCCAAATTCACCATACAAAGATATTCATAGACGCGGAATCCCAAACAGGCATCAATAACACTAAAATGCCCTTCAAGCCAAACTTAGGAGATTTTCTTCAAAATACTGACTTCCACAATTTACGCTGAAACGCTCCCGGGTTATGCAAACCCGATCTGTACATACGCCTAAGTCCGAAATCATCACGCGAATCTGCTGGAACCTTCAAATCCTGATTCAGAGGTCGTTTACTCAAAATTCCAATCTTAGTCAATTTCTCCAACTTAAGGCTTCTGAAATGAGAATTTTTTTTCCAACCAACTCTAAACTTCCCGAAATTCAATTCCGACCACACCTACCAGTCATAATACTTGAAACGGAGCTGCTCATGACCCTAAACTGCTGAACGACGCGCTAGAGCTCAAAACGACCGGTCGGGTCATTACATTCTCCCTCACTTAAACAGACGTTTATCCTCGAACGTGCCAAGAACTACTTTGGAGTTATCTGAAATCACTGTTTAACACCTCGATCACCTCCCGTGCTACCAAAACCCATTTTAGTATATTAGTTTGATCAAATCTGAAGATTTCTTCCTTTATCTATATAATAGGCTCAGAACCTAGTTCCAACACCTGAAATTTCTCTGCCAGGCCTAGTTCCAATATATAAACATCGTATCAACTACCACATGCTATACCAGAACATGACTGCATACCTTTGCTGAATTAGTACCATGCACCGCATTATTCATCACCTGACCACAACGACGCTCCCTGAACCTTAATAGCCAAAATTCCATGAATCTGTTGCTCCCAAGGCACCTTATGACATATATTTACATCCTGCTATAATGATGGAGATACCACAACAACGGAGGAGACGGGTAGAAATTCATAACCAACTGCAGAGTTAACAAATCATTGAATATCTCATCTTGACTAGAATCATCACCTCATTATGAACCAACCGTTGGTAATTGTCCTTCAATGTATTTCACATAATATTATCGCACTGATCCCCGATCCAATAATCTCGTCTCACCCAGCATGAACTGCTCAGACAACAAATCGCCCCAACGTGACCAACAGTCTCAAATGACACCACAACGCGCCAATAGGCCATAACTTGAACATGATACATGAAGAAATGACTCAGGAAAAGACTACTCTACTCACGCAACTTATTGTGAACTCTTCTCAGAAAATAGAAAGTAAAGCATAAGAAAATAAATATAGGAACTTTATTCATCATCACACTGTTGCAACGTGCAAACCGATCCAAATAACATACCCGTGGCGACGTGCCACCCGATCCCAATAACATACCTGTGGCGGCGTGCCACCTGATCCCATCATAAAATTTACATAAGGAAATATACACGTAGCTGAATTGCTCACTATTATAAATTACTGAATATCGATCATAAGCACGCTAAGTGCATAATACCATCCTGGGGAGACTGATAAAGCCATATGCTTGCAAAACTCAAGCACAACTGAGGTGCGATATATATACACACACACACACACACACACACACACACTCTCTGGATCTCAATAGTTGTCCTGCTCACATAACATCATCACTACGCGGAGATCTCAACTCATAAGAAATTATCAAGCCGTTTCACAACTCACACGGCACAATCATATTATCACATGAATTTGACGAAGACGGAAAAACACCTGATATCCCAACACCCCTCCTTGAGGAGCACTATACTGAAATGAACATATCTGCCTCACATGAAGAGCATAGTCATATTTAAATCCATCCACAAGCATCGAGTCTACCTTGCTCGCACCAAACTAGGCCAATAGCCTTAACTGGGTCCATATTAACCCACTTCCTCTCATAATACGCAAGAAAAACCATCATAGCCGGGACAAACACCCCACAATCCACAACCAAATGAACTGAACGCCTTCCAGACATAAATTCTCAAATAAGCAATATTGCACTTCTTTATACTTAGTACAAATCTTCAATCCATTAAGTGACTACATGTAACACTTGTACAATCTTCTCGTGGTTACACTCCTACGACCTTCCACACCAGGTAACAAACCTGCACATCCACATCACCGACCACACTAATACTGCACAACACGTCAAGAACCCATGACCAGGTTACATAGACTCTTTCACCAAATATCGATCTCATGTGACATTGAAGATGTTGAATCAAGTCACTAAATGGTTTTGAAGATTGACAAATGCCAACTCAGTTGAACCAGGTCCATCAGGCAAACATAGTCAAATAGACCCATTGGCACGAGAAGTGTCCATGCACAGGAGATAAACATTATCTGTGAACTAAGAGGTTATCTAGAACTAATAGTTTATCTCCTAAGTGAAAAGATTACAAATTGATAAGAAGATGGAGTTTGATTTCAATTAGGACATAATCGAGATCAAGGAAGTTGAGATAAACCCAAACTCTTCCACCAAGGAAGAGTTGTATTAGAACTGAACGACAATGTCTCAACTACTGATTATATAAAATGTTGAAGCATTCCTGCTAAAAAAATAACGCACAAACAGAGAAGTGAAACAAGAACTGAAAGCAAAATTACCAAAGCAATTTGGCAAGCAGAATCCTTGTGCGACACAAAAGCTACTTGAACTAGCTAGAAAAACCAGTTCCATCTGTTGTCTTTTGAGTCTAGTTGTTTGTAGTAGGTGATTACATATTGTATCTTTCAGCTTTATCAAGAATTAATTGTAATAGGTACACACTGTTCAAGTTAGAGTTAACTTGAAGTTTATCGCAAATAGCTAGAGGCTAGTTTGCCACAAAGGGATTAGAGTTAGTCCTTAGGTTTATAAAAGATTTTATTTTGTAAATGTTGTTTGGCTCGTTGATATAGTGAAGAGTTTGGGAAAATCCTACAGGGAAGTAGGTCGTGGTTTTTTTCACCTTGAGCCAGGTGTTTTTCCACGTAAAAATTGATGTGTTCCTTAGATTTTACAACTACTTTTCCGCAAACTGTAGAAGTTGGAACACCAAGAAGAACTAGGTTCTTCTATCACGACAACACTCGAAAATTGGACACCACACAAATCACCCCCCCTCTTATGTGGTATTGACGCATAAAACATCAATTGGTATCTAAGCGGGTTATCCTTGAAAAGGATAACACCTTGGAAAAGATCAAAATGAGTGCACCACCTGAAAACTGGAAGGGTCAATCAACTGCAAGGCCACTACTCTTTAATGGCCAGTATTACTCCTGATGGAAGAACATGATGAAGGATCACCTTATTGGAGAAGACTATGAACTTTGGGACACAGTCACTGATGGTCCTCTAGCCACCGTGAAGAAGACTGCTGAAGGAGAAGATGTACCAAAAACTAGAGCTGACTGCACTGTTGAGGATCTGAAGAAATGGGAGAAAAATGCTAAGGCAAAAAAATGGCTAGTTTGTGGACTAGGTCCAGACGAGTATAGTAGGATTCAAAGCTGCACCACTGCCAAAGAAATCTGGGGTACCTTACAAGTATCTCACGAAGGAACACCTCAAGTGAAAAGATCAAGAGGTACTCTACTATACTCTCAGTATGAAAACTTTACTATGAAAGAAGGAGAGACAATTCAAGAAATGTACACAAGGTTCACAACTCTGACCAATGAACTTAAGTCTCTTGGTAGAGTCATTCCTGAAGAGGATAGGGTAGAGAAGATCCTGGCAAGGGTCTTACCAGTTTCCTGGGAAAGTAAAATTACTGCTACCCAGGAATCCAAAAATATGGCAACCCTTAGATGGACGAGCTAATTGGAAACCTTACTGCCTATGAACTTAGAAGGCAGACAATGAAAATGGATGCTCCAAAGAAGGAAAGGAGTCTAGCATTGAGAATTACTGAGGGAGCATATCTGGAGGAAGATGAGATGGCCATGATTACCAAAGAATTCAGAAACTTTCTCATAAGGAAGAAGGGCATCTCTAGAGGTGGAAACTACAACAAAGCAAAAGCTCCAGAAAGTCCAACCAACGAGGGATGCTACAAGTGTGGAAAGACTAATCACCATATCAAGAAATGTACTCAGTGGGAAGTGGAATGGAAAAATGATAGGTCTGAAAGAAGGAACTGGTCCAACCCAAGAAAACCACAACAAAAGCTATGGTTGCTGCTAGGGGGGAAAGCTCAGATGAAGAATCATAAGATGGTGAGAATGAAGAACAGGCGCTCATGGCAATTGGCGAATCTGATGAGGAATCATATAAAGTACCATAGGTAAGTATATCCCATCTCAAAAACAAAATAAAGTTCCTATCTAAAGAAAAACTCTCTGAGTTGATACTTGATTTCATGGATGATTCCGAAGAAACAACTAAAGAGAAAGATCAACTCTCTAAAGAGTGTGCAGTGCTAAAAACAAAATGCATGAACCTGGAAATCAAAGTAAGTGAATCTAAAAAGAAAAACATTGTCTTGATGAACCGGGTTCATCCACTCGAAACTAAGATTCTAGAGCTAAAATCTGAAAATTTAAAATTAAAAGCTAGGAACTAGTAAAAAGGTTGTTGATCATTCTTATATCATGTTAGAAGAAAATGTGGGAAAACTAAAAGATAAGATGTATACTAAGGATGAACAGATAAGGACTATTAAAGAATAACTTGGTAAAGTCAAACATGAATTAGATCAAACTTGTAAATGGAATAAATCTTCTGATGCCTTGACATGGCTTCAAGAAAATCATAGTAGCAACCGTAGAGGAATTGGCTTTGGGATTCAATTGCCCAAGTGGGATCCCAAAATCAAGTATCTCACTCTCCCTAAGAACAAAATTTGCACCCACTATGGTAAGACTGGTCACTACAAAATTGAGTGTACTGCAAAAGAGCAGTCGAAGAAATGAGAGCTTTGTTAAAAGAAAAAATTGGTTCCCAAAGTGGGCCAGAAAAAGCTTAATTCATCCTTTCTCTAATATAAAAGGACCCAAACTAGTTTGGGTTCTTAAGACTAACCCCTGATTTTTTTTTGTAGGTTCAAGTGAGAGGAAGTAGCCAAATGTGGTACTTGGATAATGGCTGCTCAAAACATATGATAGGGACAAGGAACAATTCCTTTCACTTGAAAACCTCAAAGGAGGAAATGTCTCCTGTGAAAATGGAAAGAAAGGTGAAATTATAGGGGTTGGTAAGGTAGGTAAGGATGACACACGTTTCATTGAACATGCGTACTTGATATATGGCTTGAAATATAGTCTGATCAGTGTGTCACAATTGTGTGACAGAGGTAACCTAGTTGCTTTCACTTCCACAAAATGTTTTGTGATTAACCTGCTTATTGACAAGATTGTTTTGCAGGGAAAAAGAATGAATAACATTTATGTCATAGACTTGTCCACACTATCAGAAAATGAACTCGCTTAAGTGTGTTGGACAATGATCCCCTCCTTTGGCACAAAAAGCTTGGTCACGCAAGTCTAAATCAGCTCAACAAATTAGTCTCTAAGGACTTAGTGGTAGGGCTTCCTAACATTAAGTTCAAGGAAGACAAAGTTTGTGAGGCATGTGCATGGGGGAAGCAGGTAAGATCCTCATTCAAAAGCAAGAAAATGGTCAGTACCACCAGGACGTTGGAACTGGTTCATATGGACTTATGTGGTCCTATGAGAACTCTGAGCAGAGGTGGTAAGAAATATGTAATGGTGCTAGTTGATGATTACTCAAGGTTCACTTGGACCTTATTTCTGACATCTAAAGATGAAGCATTTGATATGTTCACTTCATTTGTTAGAAAAACTCAAAAACAGTTAGGAAATCAACTAACATCAATAAGATCTGATCATTGTACTGAATTTGAGAATGCAAAGTTTGCTTAATTCTGTGATGAACATGGTATAAATCACAACTTTTCTGCCCCTAGAACCCCACAACAAAATGGGGTTGTTGAAAGAAAGAACATAACTCTTGAAGATATGGCTAGAACCATGCTTCTTTCTAGCAAACTACCCCATAGCTTCTGGGAAGAAGCAATAAACACTACATGCTACATAATAAATAGATGCATGACCAGGCCACTGGTAGAGAAAACTCCTTATGAATTACTTAAAGGGAGAAATCCCAACATATCCCACCTTAGGGCTTTTGGATGCAAGTGCTTTGTGCACAACAATGGCAAGGATTCCCTAAGTAAATTTGATCCCAAAAGTGATGAGGGAGTATTATTGGGATATTCATCACATAGAAAAGCTTATAAAGTATATAACAAAAGAACTATGTGTGTAGAGGAGAGTGTGCATGTTATTTTTGATGAAACTAACACTCTTTCTGAGAGACAGGAACCGGAAGATGAGGAGCTTGGACTGGTCAGAAGCAGTGAACAAATTGAAGCAATCATGGAAGATGGACCAGATGATGGACTAGGTCTAACTACCCCAAGACACATGACAGGGGGAACTCAACAACAAATCACTCTGGACCTTGGCCCTGATCCTGATCTACAACAATTGGTGCTCAAACCACACAAATATCAAAACTCTCATCCTCTTGAGAACATCATAAAAAATTTGTTATCCGGAATCAAAACAAGATCATCCTTGAAAAATCTGTGTGCGTTTGATGCCTTTCTGTCCTTAATTGAACCAAAGAACATTGCTGAAGCTTTAGAGGATGCTGACTGGGTAAATGCCATGCAAGAAGAGCTGAATCAATTTAAAAGAAGTCAAGTATGGCACTTGGTACCCAGACCACTACAAATCAGTGATTGGCACAAAGTGGGTCTTCAGGAACAAACTCGATGAGGATGGAACAGTTACAAGAAACAAGGCCAGACTGGTTGTCCAATGATATAGTCAAGAAGATGGAATTGACTATTGATGAGACCTTTTCACCTGTGGCAAGACTAGAGGCAATCAGACTTCTTATAGCATTTGCTGCATACATGGAATTCACTCTCCATCAGATAGATGTAATGATCTCCTTAATGGCTATCTAAAGGAAGAAGTATTTGTCAAACAGCCTCCAGGTTTTGAAAGCAAGGAGACATGGTATGAGCGGCTATCAAAATTTCTGCTAGAACATGGATACAAACGAGGTAAAATTGACAGTACCTCTGACAAATTGAGTAAGGAATTTGCTAAATTTATGGGGAATGAGTTTGAGATGAGTATGATGGGTGAGCTAAACTTCTTTTTAGGCTTGAAAATCAAGAAAAACTCAAATGGAACAATGATCCATCAACAGAAATATGTGAAAGAATTACTCAAAAGATTTAAAATGGAAGACTCAAAAGAAATTGACACCCCCATAGCCACAGATACAAAATTAGATGTGGATGAACCTGGTTCATCTGTTGATCAAAAGCTATACAGAGGGATGATTGGGTCTTTATTATATCTCACTGCCAGCAGACCTGATATTGTGTTCAGTGTAGGACTGTGTGCTAGGTTTCAGGCAAATCCAAAGGAGTCTCATCTAACTGCAGTGAAGAGAATTCTGAGATATCTGAAGGGCACTACTGATTTATGTCATACCTCTTTTTTGCCGCATAAAACCTATTACGAGGTTGAGTCAGAAGAGTTTTTCCAATTAAAGTGACATTTTGAAAAGGGATTATTTATTATTTAGAGTCGCCACTTGGAATTGAGTTTTGGTGTTCCAAATCACCTTTTATTGAATCCCTTATCAAAAGGAAGATTTGACTCCTAATTCATGGTCTACGAAAACAGAAGACTGAGTAAGGAATTCTGTTGACCGAGGGAACGGTGTAAGGCACCCCTCGAGTCCCGTGGTTCTAGCACGGTCACTTTATTGACTACTGTAAGGCTTAAATCAATTGTTAGCTATTCTTATATTATATTGATTACGACTTATTTATTATCTCTTAATTAATTTTTATATCTATTTATTAATTGTGTTCACAAAGATGTGGTACACACACAAGGTACTTCTTTGAAATTAAATGATGAACCAAGGTACGGAATCACATGGTTATCACATAATTATTTTTAATTTAAAGGCGTCGAGACACGGAATGCGCACATAATCCTTTTATTATTTAAGCATATCAATCCAAGGTTCAGGTATGAACACAGGTACATCTAAAATTTTCTAGTATTTTAGAGTATTTCAATTATTTTGTCTCTTTCAGATTCGAGACATTTATTTGTATAATTTTATTATTATTACTTATTGCAACAAGTCTTAAATTAGTTCATGATTCATCTTGCTACCTTATAAATATTTTTACTACTACAATTATTTATTCCTTGAAATAGCTAATTCGTAACCACTATATGTACTTCACAAAAAAAATATTCTTGTAAATTGGCAAACTTAATCTTCTATCGAAGCCAAAATTATTAAATTATTCCTGAAGTTGTTGCAAACTTTTATACGTAAGAAAAACGAAATGCATGCATAAAGTTAAACAGTATTCACAAAGTTAATAACACATTCACAACATATTCTTTATATGCAAACTAAGTTATAAACTATCAACATGAGAATTATTTTTACTGCTTACCATCTTAATTCCTCTATACGCATATATACACACTTAAATGAAAGATTAAATAATTTTGCAATGTCATCATAAGACTAGCAAGAATGATATAAAAAAAATTTGAAAGATGATTATTAATTAATAACATGATTCCTGAAAGACCTAAACTTAAATATCAATGGAAATATGATTTTAGGCCATGATTAAGAGTTTGGTAATCAAATGTAACTTGGACCGACACCCAAACAAATATTCAGTTCACTCTAGTTCAAATTCGAACATTACCTTTTTTTTTTTGTGAAGCTTTTTACTATAAAATCACAATCACAATATACTGATTTCCAAAGCTAGCAATGCTAATTTTTCTAGAACCTTGAACTTAAAACCGCGAACGAAATCCCGAACTCCGTCTCCAAACTCTTATTCTTTCTTACTTGCAAAATTCTTTCTATTTTCTTTTTTCCGTTCTTTTCCACCGTCGGCCTCTTTTTTCTTTTCGTTGTTACTCTTTCCCTTCCTTTCTTTTTTCTTATCTTCTTTTGTTCTAACTTCTTCCTTTTTCCTTTTCTACGTTACTTCTTTCTTTCCCTTTTTGAATCTTTCTTTTTAGTTCTCCCGCCTTCTGACTTGTTTTTCCCTTTCTTCTTTTATCCTTTTTTTTTCTTTGCCCGTCCTTCCTTTTCTGTTTTTTTTTTTCCTTTCTTTTGTTGCTCTTTTTATTTTCTATATATATATTGTGTGTGTGTATGGGATTAGATTGAGGGGATAGTTGGGATGTGGGGAGTTGGAATGTGAGAGGTGGATATGTGAGTGTGTGTGAAGAGTGGTGATATTAGGCTAGAAAAGTGGGGATAATGGGATTCGTAAAATAAAACTATAAAATAAAAAATCAGATTAACTACATTATAAAGATAATAATATTAACCAAAACTTTCTTATATTATAGGAGAATTAAATATTTACATATACTTTAAATGATACTAAGAAAGATTCTATAGCTTACTTATTAACACTATAATTAAAAGGAACCATATATATATATTTGTGATTTTTTTTTAAATATAAATAGAAATAAAATTTGTACTCTAAGAATGTGAGTATTTATTATTTATCTTTTCTTTTAACTAAATCGAATAAAATCTATTAAGAGTAAGTTAAAACTTTAAAACATCAAGATTAGACCTAAAAAAAATATTTACACTATACTAATATATAATTTGGGTGTGGTAAAAAATTAGTTGTTCACAGCATGCCCCTCTTTGCTTGGAAACATGAAGAGTTTTCAGGCAAAGAAAAATGAACAAGTTGACTGATTTTTGACCTCATTATTATTATTTAACAAGGCAAAGAAGATAAAAGAACAAGATGTGACCGAGCCTTGGTTTTAGGCAGCCTACATATCCCGGGTTATAAGGGAATCAGGTCACGTGTAGTTCAAGGGAAAGAAGAGTAATGGAGTATGGTTAGAGGGAGAGTCGAGTGAAGTTCCGTCGAGGTTCCAATCCGCGGTTCCTACTATTACATCAAAACGAAAAGAAAAATTACATACTCTTGAAATATAAGAGTTACGAAATTCCTATCTAAATGCCATCTGGAGTCTTGTTGTTGATTCTTGACTTGCTTCTTTCATTGACTTTAGACTGAAACTTGATGCTCTCAAATATAAAAGACTATGAAATATTCTCACAGGCTTGTTTCTTGATCAGGTGATAAGAAGATGGATCTTAAAATTCTCTGTCTCTGCATGCATTTTGTCAATGCTGGTTCGGCTAGTATTGAGATCAAATGTTCCACTTTCTCTAGCGAGAGCTGGAATTTTTTTTTCTTGCACATCCAATCCGTACTTCGCAGAAAAACCNAAACGGAAGCCGAGCTAAATGGGAGCATAAACGTCGAAAATACGTTCAAGAGTCGAAAAGGAGTGACCCGGGACTACCCTGGCGTTAGCCAGGCCTTAGCCTGCTAAAGCCAGCCCTACCCTGGCGTTAGCCAGGCCTTAGCCTGCTAACGCCAGCCCTACCCTGGCGTTAACCAGGCCTTCGCCTTCTAACGCCAGGGGTCCTTTGTCCGGTCAATTCCGAGTTTTGAAGATTTTAAGTGTTTC